>RJWM01044705.1:0-13147 GCA_004363535.1 Dasyprocta punctata | reverse complement strand
ATAGGAAGAACAAACATCGTGAAAATGGCCATTCTCCCAAAATTGTTATACAGATTTAATGCAATCCCAATCAAAATACCACTTGCCTACCTCACAGAGCTAGAGAAAGCATTCCTGAAATTCATCTGGAACCAGAAAAGACCTAGAATAGCAAAGGCAATTCTGGGCAACAAAGGGAAGGCAGGAGGCATCACAATCCCTGATTTGAAACTATACTACAAAGCTGCTGTGATAAAATCAGCATGGTACTGGAATCAAAACAGACCTGAAGATCAATGGAATAGATTAGAAGATACAGCCACAACTACAAACACACTTAGCCACGTCGTCTTTGACAAAGGGGCCAAACATGTACATTGGAAGAAAGATAGCCTCTTTAACAAATGGTGCTGGAAAAACTGGCTTTCTATATGTCGTAAACTAAAACTAGATCCAGGCCTATCACCATGCACTAAAATAAAGTCAAAATGGATCAAAGATCTGAATATCAAAACAGAGACACTAAACTTACTAGAAGACAGAGTAGGTAAAAATCTCGATGATATAGGAGTAGGCAGAGAGTTCATGAACAAAAATCAGATTGCACGGGAAACACTTCCCAGAATCAACAACTGAGATCTCATCTTACTAAAAAGTTTTTGCATGTCAAAGGAAATCTCCAACAGAGTGAAAAGAAAACCCACGAATTGGGAAAATATCTTAGCCAATTGTTCATCAGACAAAGGACTTCTATCTAAAACATATAAAGAATTAAAAGAAATCAGGCCCCTAAAATTCAAGGACCCAATCCAAAAATGGGCATCTGAGATGAATACACACTTCTCAGAGAAAGAAATACAAATGGCAAGTAAATATATGAAAAAATGTTCAACATCAATGGTCATTCGGGAAATGCAAATTAAAACAACACTGAGATTCCATCTTGTCTTAGTTACTTTTTGCTCGTTGCCAAGACAAAATACCTGACGCCCAAAGTTAGGGAAGGAAAGGTTTATTCTTACAGTTTCTCGGGAGTTTCAGTCCATATTTAAGTTGGCTCCAAGATAGCGTGGCATGATGGGCCTGCTGTTCATGGCGACTGCAAGCTGCAAGCCGCAAGCCACGCTGGCGCGCGCGCGCACAAGACAGAGAGAGAGAGAGAGAGAGAGAGAGAGAGAGAGAGAGAAGGAGACGGAAGCAAGGGAGAGGAAAACCCGCCTTCCCTTGCGTTGTATGTCGGCTCCATCCCTGGGCGGGCACAGCACTCACATTGCCAGACAACAAACCAATAACAAACCAATAACTCAGCCCCATCAAAAGTATATGAGGACTTGGGGGTACGTAGCATATTACCTGATACACATCTGACTCCGGAAAAAATGGCCAAGGTTAAAAAATCAAGTAACAGCAAATGCTGGAGGGGCTCTGAGGAAATAGGAACTCTTCTCCCCTGTTGCTGGGAGTGTAGACTGGTACAACCACTGTGGAAGTCAGTGTGGAGATTCCTCAAGAAGCTAGGATTAGAGATCCCATTCAGCTATCCCACTTCTGGGCATTTTCCCAGAAGAATTGAAAACATCATACCACAGTGATATCTGTGCATCCGTGTTTATAGCAACCCAATTTGTAATAGCCAGATCTTGGAAACAACCCAAGTGCCCATCAATGAAAGAATGGATAAAAAAGATGTGGTATTTTTATACAATGGAGTACTACTCAGCTATTAAGAAAGATTGCATTGAGACTTTTATAAGTCAATGGTCATGACTTGAGACCATACTCATAAGTGAAATAAATCAAACCCACATGTGTAAATACCATATTGTCTCCCTAGTATAAGAAATTGAAAAAGTATATATGCTCCAAAATCTATAATAAATACTATGTAAGGGTAAAAAACAGCTCGAAGAGCAAAAGTGACTGGGAAGGAAAGTGGGGGAAGGAGGGAAGGGAAAAGGAAAAGATATAAATCTGTATATATGTATATGTAAGATAACTAAAACACACTGCTGAATGTATTCGTTATTGAGAAAGAACAATTAATACTGATATGATTAGATCAATTTTACATGTCTATATCTGTTAATGTAAACAACCATTTTAAAGATAAGGATACGCAATTTGCAACCATTATCAAGTTTCTATCATCCTGTTTTGTAAACCTGTAATGTTACTGTTGTGCATTTACTCTAGTCGTTTGTCTGTTTTGTTTTTTGTCTTTGTTATATATGTCTTTTTTTCCTGCTTAAATAAAAAAAAGAAAATTATGTAAAGTTTTATGGCAATAAATTTGGCAAGTTAGATAACACGCACAAATCCCTTGAAGAACATGAATTACCAAAGCTCACTCAAGAATGGTCAGCTGGGTATAGCAGCTGTGCTATATTTCCAGTACTGTGTTAGGCTGAGCAGGAGAATAAAAACTTTGAGGCCAGCCTGGACAACTCAATGAGACCCTGTCTTAAAATACAAAATAAGAAAGTACAAAAGTCTTGGGTTCACTCCTCAATAACACACATACACCCCACCACCACCATTTGAATAGCCCTTGTATTGTGTGTGTGTGTGTGTGTGTGTGTGTGTGTGTGTTGTTTTTATGTTCTCAGCTTTCTTTCTTTTATATTACCAGTGTGAGGTCCCCTCCTGTTATGGTTGGTTGTGGGGGCTGGTCATGGGAACGTTTTTCACTCAAGATGACAACACATTGCAAAGATGGGGAGTTGAACAGATGAAGTGAAAACTGAGATAAGCATTAACCACCAAGTAAGGCCTGAAATACATGTCAGGAACCTGAGTGCAGAGCCAGGAACAGACTGAACTACCGGAAAAAGAAATCAAGATGATTGTAAAAGAGGGCCACCTGGACATGGGGTTGGGGAGCAGAGTGGGTACTTTCCTGCTACTGGGCACTTGCATGTTCTGCAAACCCTTGCTTGGTTAAGCCAGCTCCATTTTAAACGGTCAGCATTGGAAAGGAAGCTACCAATTTCTTCTTAATTATTAAATTGTAAATGTCTCTCCCTTAATTATAAAATATTGAAAGATGGTCTGTTTCAAATAGGACCCATTGTGTCCTCAGTATTAAATAGGCACATAGACATTTCTTTGTCTTTTGGGGGGTGAGAATATACTACAGTATTTCAAAATATAATATTTCCACTTGAGTGATTTTGACATAGAGAATTAAACCTTGCTCTTAGATTAAAGCTAATTTATCTTTCTGCTATCATTTTATTAGTAAAACCAAGAATTTAAGAAATGGCCTTATAAATACAGTTATAGTTATCTTGACTTGGTAGAGGCAATGTAAAGGGTGCTTTGTTTAGGCAATTTTAGGTAAAGAGAAGAAATCAAAAGGTCTTGCTCAGCACACTTGCTGCTGAGGCATTCTGGTTGGAGAATAATTTGTTTTCATTTCAGAGCAAGGACAGTAAAGCTGGCTCGAGTATTTGTACAACTAAAGCAGTGACGTCTTTTAAGAACAGAACTTGTCTAGCCCTGTAGGAACTTTTGAGCACAGTATTCAAGTGTTCTGCCGTATCTGTACCTGCACTCCTTCTCCACTGCGTGTGCACACAGTTAACCTGGCCGTGGTGACAGCTGCTGTTAGGTCCCGTGGCCATACACACCACAGTGCTATGAATTAGATGCTTAGCTCTTGAATGCTGGCAAAGTTTTTCAACTTTAATATTATACCATCCCATGAACTGAATGCTATAACATGGGGTGTTACTAATAATAAAGAAAAAAATAAACATGTATATACAAAGGAGAATTCATTCACACTCAGTTCTTTGACTTTGTTTAGTGATGTGATTAGAATGCTGTAACATGGGGTGTTACTGATAAAAAAGAAAGAATAAAAGAATATACAAATGAGAATTTATTCACACTCAGTTCTTTGATTTATCTAACCATGTTCACTCCCTTTTGAAAAGTTGAGTGCCTTCCTAATAGTTTTTATGTCCTTTAGATGTAACAGTTTGCAGAGACATAGAGGAAGAAAACTCCATTTAGCACAGTGAATTCCATATCATTTCTTGAGTTTGATTTTAGTCTTATTGTATGTAAATTCTAAATATCTGACCTTTTGGGCAGATAAACTTGTCATTCAGGTATTTTCTTAAAGGTGTATATTTTATGTTAATGTTGGTTTGGGTACATGCTGGCATTGTTTGAAACCTTTTAGAACTTCAATGACTTGGTTTTAGAACACTTATAACTTAGTACTAGGTAGACTACTACTTCCCTCAACTCATATTTATTTTCACATGAAATGGAAAATATTGTTTTATTTGATATTCATTATATTTTACAAATTAAAATCCAAACAAAAAGCCGGGCGTGGTGGCGCATGCCTTTAATCCCAGTACTCGGGAGGCTGAGGTAGGAGGAGCGTTGTGAGTTCGAGGCTGGCTTGGGCTACAACTTGAGCACAAGGCTGGCCTAAGCTACATAGTGCGACCCTGCCTCAAAAAACTAGGGCTGGGAGTTTGGCTCAGTGGCTTAAGTGCCTGTCTGGCAGGTGTGAGGCTGTGAGTTCGATCCCCAGTGCCACAAAAAAAAAAAAAAAAAAAAATCCAAACAAAAAATAGTAGCTACTAGATTCTTATGTGTCCATTCTGCAATGTATGTGGATTATTTTTCGATTCACTTCCAGAGAACCAGCCTATCTGATAATGAGAAGCACTACACTCCCCACATCAAATTTACATGGTTTTGAAGGAACACCAACTGGTAATGAACATACTGCTAAGTAGCATTGAGTTTTATATTCTATGACTTTTACACTGTTTTACTGTGTGTATTTTCCTTCCTTTCTTTTCAAAATGCATTAATGTTCCATTTGTTTTCATTTTGAGCCTGCTTCTTATTTAGTCATTAAATAGAAGAGGTGTATATTATTCCCTAGTTTAATGTATTTCTTTTAAAAATTAAGCAGATGTTTTAATTTTATTTATAGCTCTACTTCATTTGACTGTAATTTTTTCTTTCATTTATTCATTCAGTATTTATTTATGTCATCTGTAACCGCAGGGAGTAGAAACTAAAACTGTACATGCAAACAGGAATATGTTATAGTTAATCATTGGAGTTCACTGAGAAGTAGGGGAGACAGGCTTCTGCATATGATTGCTATAGGAGATTTATTGTAGGGTCATAAATGCAATAGGATACAAAGACAGAAGGGAGGTAATGAGAGGAATGACTCGAAAGAGAAAGTGATAGTGGGCATTTGAATCTTGAAAGATGAGCAAGACAAGGAATGATGTTTTAGACAATAAGAATGGTATACATAAATAACACAAGCATCAGAAACAACACTTTAAGAAAATGATGAGAAGTTCTATGAGAGGAGTGGACATGAAGGACAAAGGTACTTAACGTGGCTGGGAAGGTAGGGCAAGTCTAGATTGTCTGAAGGGTGTCTTGTGTTTAGGCTGTGTGCTAACCTTTGAACTTCTGAGCCAGAGAATACCTCCAGATAATTACATGACCAGATATTGTGTTTTAGAAGATAGTTTTGTAGACTGTGAGAAAAATAAGAGTGAAATATGAAGAGACTCGTAATAAATGGGCAGACCAGTTGGGAGACTTTCACAACAGCCCAGGGAGACATAATGAAGATGTCTTTAGCCAAGGCTGTGACAATAGGATAGAAAGGTGAATGAATTGAGCAGCATTTCCCATGTACTGTCAGGGAGATTTAGGAATGGTGGAATACGTGGGATGATGGATACTAAGAGTTGTTATTCTCCTTCACTTCCTCTCCTCTCTTTCTTTCCCTTCAATTTAAAACTTGCCTATCATGTTCTTCCATCAGTTTTAAGGTAAAGAACTGCTATAAAGTATTCTTTGTAATTAGACAGCTTATTAAGTCTTATGTATTCTCACTTATGACTCATCTCACAATAACCACGTTGTCCCCTGGCAGTTAAAGAGTGATACCAGATCAGTTTCTCCTTGATTCAGTTTACTGTATTATGACTTAAATTCCATTAATAATCAGACTGGCTGAACATGGTAGTACACACCTGTAATCTCAGCACTCAGGGAGTTGAGGTCAGAGGATTGCCATGAGTTTGAAGGCCAGCCTATGCTACATAGTGAGACCCTTTTCAAAAAAAACCATAATGATGATGATGATGATAATAATAAGTACTTGTAGAGAAAATGACCAAATCAAATGACCTTTTAATCAAACTTATGCCTCAAAATCAGGAATATTTAGACAGCTGCTTTGTGCATTTATCAGGAAGCATTCCATTTCCTCCCTGATATATAATGGTTGATACATTGTGTCAACTTTAGAAGTTTAAGAAGCCACTGGACAGGGGACCAGGGTCCTTACTTTGTAAACATCCTGAGCCTGTGCAAGAGGAGGGTGTGGCACCCCTAGGGGGTGGTAGCCTGTATACAATATAAGGGAGGAAAAGAGGCTTGTTTTCCACTTTTGCTCTTGCTGCTTTTGCAACATGAAGTGTTGCCTCTGTGCCATGCCACCCTGCTTTGAAGCCAGCTGATTATGGTCTGAAACCTCCACAAACTGTGAGCTAAATAAACCTTTCCTTCTTTAATTTGGGGTACCAGGTATTTTGTCCCTGCAATGAGAGGGGAAGTAACCAAGATACTTGGTAGAGAATACCATCTCTCAGACAATTTTGTATCAGTGAGTTATACAGGCAGGATATAATGGCCACATGTACTTTGAAAAATCAGGCAGATATACTGAAGAGATGTTTTGCATTTGTGATGCCTCTTGGATTCAAGATAGTTCTAGTTTCACACCAACCACACCAGTCCCAGGCTCTCGTTGTCTCACATTGAGTTTACTGTGAGAGCTTTGTGGCTTGTCTACCTTAAGTCTGTTCCGCTACTAATCTATACTGCCCTCTACTACTAGATTCTAAAACTTACCTTACTAGCATTGTTCATTTCCTGTTGTCAAATAAAGGTCATTTTCTAGCATCCTGTTTTCATCATAATTTGATTTCAGATGTACCTGCTGGAAATTTTATTATACACTGCCATATAAACCCTCTAATTGTCCCAATCTGTAGGTTTTATCTTGCTGGAAAGTCTACAGTACTACTGAATGCAGAGAGCAAGTTGTGGGCTCCTTTTGTATTATATCTAGCATTGAGCAGAGTTCTGGGCTCATGGTGTGCCCAAAGAGAATTGAGGATCTTTTCTCCTTGTACTCCTATGTTAGCCAGATTTTCATTCCTGTAACAAACTCATGAGATAAGCTTAATTACAGAAAAGGTTTGTTTGGGCTATATTAGTCGTCTTCCCTGTTGCTGGGACAAAATACCTGGCATCTTTAACTTAAAGGAAGCAAGGCTTATTTTAGCTCACAGTTTCAGAGATTTCAGTCCCTGATTGTCTGGCTGCAAGGTAAGAACCTCATGGTGGGAGACCTACTTATGTCATGGCAGCTGGGAAGCAGAGCATAGGGAAAGAGTGTCTGACAGAAGTGAGCCAGGAACCAGATATAGAGAGGGAGAGGTGGGGCTGGGTTTCCACTATTCCCTCCAAGGGCCTGCCCCCCAGTGAATGGAAGATCTCCCTGTAGGCCCCACTTCTTAAAGGTTCCAGTACACAATGCACCAGGGACTAAGCTTTTAAAACATGACTTTGCTATGTAGCTCAGGCTATGCTTGAACTCACTATATAGCCCAGGGTGGCTTCAAATTCATGGCAATTCTCCTGTCTCAGCTTCCCAAGTGCTAGAATTGCAGGCATGTACTGCTATACCTGGAAACACATGAACTTTTGGGAGACATTCCAGATCCAAGCTAAAGCAACCCCAGAGCTCATTTATTCCTCTCTTTCTTACTTGATCTAAGAACTGTTTCTAGTTTTGTGTTAATGTTTTTCTCTTTCCTAAAGTAGTTGATATTTACCTAGTATATATCATCTAATGCTCACAGGGTACTTTAAATATACCAATATTTTGATGTCTTCATTTTTAAATGTTGCAGCTTCTTTATTCTGTACCAAAAAGGGGAGGGGGCTGGGGATGTAACTGAAACCACAGTGACTCAGCCACTTGCATGCCTAAAATGGTCTCTCTCTTTTTTTTTTCCTGTGGCTAGTCTTTATGGTGGTTACAGATGAACAGTGCCTTTTGGGAAGCATAATATTTGGTATTAATTATGGCATTCTTAAGGAATCACTACAGTAACAGGCAGTCCAATTTAGCTGAACTGTGTTGTACTTTGTTAGTATGCATGAAAATAGGTTCAGTGAGGGAGGTGGACAGCATTCATGTAGGATAATTTTAAGGTGCTCATAAGTTTTCTGATTTTTTTAATACCACTACAATTTTTAGCTCAGTTTCATTATGAAATTAAGACAAAATAATTGCCTTTCTACAGTAACTACAAAGGACAAGGACTATAATTCAGACCTGTTCACCATCTGCTACACAGGACTAACTAGTTAATTCCTCAGGAAACCAGTAAGTTGCTACCTTGTGGCCCTGAAGAGTCTCTGAGGAAGAGCAGAAGCAATGAATATTAAATCTATAAATGTCAAGCAGTCACTTTAGTTGACTCTTGGTTGCTAAAGGAAAAAGAAGTTCAAAGGCCTTATAAAATTACAATCTTTTAAAGTAGAAATGAATGAATAGAAGCTGAGAAAAGAGTCTTATTTTTGTGTTTGTTTTCCTATAATACTTTGTCAAGAAATGTTTTTTAAAGTTCTCATTCCTTTCCATTGTGAATCTATGCTAATATTTTTCTATTGGGTAATACAGAAAAGCAATACATAAAAAAGAATCTGGAACCAGGCATGATGGCATACACCTATAATCTCAGCACTTGGGAACCTGATGCAGGAGGATTGCCAGCGTGGGCCACAGTCAGTTCAAAGCCAACCTGAGGGCCAGGGATATAGCTCAGTGGCACAAGCACCTGCCTGAGTTCAAGTCCTGATACCAAAAAAATACCACACGAGGTCCTGAGTTTGAGTCCTGATACCAAAAAAAGTCAACCTGAACTACATAAGACCCTGTCCCCAGTAAATAAATAAAAAAACAAACAAGCAAATAATTTCAAGTAATGATATCATGAAAGAGTGATCGAAGAGGATCCCCTGTGTTACAGTACTTCCTTCCTTTAGATAGGATGTGAGCAAGGTACTTGTAAACCAGATGATACTGGAGATGAATGATGCAGTAGGTCCAGTTATATGAACATCAGAAGCAACAGTAAGTAAAAAGGTCCTGTGGTAAGCCGGGCGTGGTGGCACATGCCTTTAATCCCGGCACTCGGGAGGCTGAGGTAGGAGGGGTGTTGTGAGTTCGAGGCCGGCTTGGATTACAATGCAAGCACAAGGCCACCCTAAACTACATAGTGCGACCCTGCCTCAAAAAACTAGGGCTGGAAGTTTGGCTCAGTGGCTTAAGCGCTTGTCTGGCAGGTGCAAGGCTGTGAGTTCAATCCCCGGTGCCACAAAACAAAACAAAACAAAAAGGGTCCTGTGGTAGAAAAGACTTTGTATGTTCAGGAGTATCACTGTGGCTGAGGAAGAGAGATATTAAGAGGAAGAAATGGTAGTCAGAGAACTAGGTAGGAACCAGGTCAGTAAAGACACACAAGTAGTAGTATGTGTTTACATTTGTATACATTGGCAAACCGTAAGTTTTAATCAGGTAGACCATTTTATAACATATGGTTCTAGGGTATCACTTTGATGAAGAAATTCTGGTATGTTGAATGTACATTGAAAACGGTAACAGTAGAACTATCTAGTTGTTATTTCAGTAGACCAAGCAGGAAATGATGATAGTTTGGGCCAAGGTAGTGACACCAGAGATGAAAATGGAAGACAGATTCAAAGTACATTTTGAAAATAAAGATGACAGAACTTTCAGATGAATTAGATTTGGCAAGCTGAGAAAAAGTGAGAAATCAAGGACACCTCAGTTTGTTTTATGTTGCTATAATAAGATACCTGAGGCTAACTTGAAAAGAGAATTATTTGGTTCACAATGCTGATAACTGGAGAGTACAGACAGCATGGTGCCAGTTCCCTAGTGAGGGCCCCCTGGGCTGCATTACAGCATGATAGAAAAGCAGAAGGGAACTGGCTCTGTGCAAAGGGACACATATACAAGAAAATAAACCAAGATGCTGAACTTTCTTCTAACAACCCATTCTTGAAGGAACTAGTGCACTACTGCAAATTTCAATCCAGCCCACAATACCAGCTTTATACCATTCATGAGAATTCAGCCCATGTGAACTAGTTACTTTCTACTAGACCCCATCTCTTAAAGCTTCTGCCACCTTAATGCCATCACACTGGAGACCAAATTTCTAGCATATGAACCTTTAGGGGAGAAGTCATCTTCAAAATATAGCAAAAGATGTTGTGGAGATAGGCAAGCTGATTTTCTAAGTGTAGGAAAGTTCACTGAGTCTGTTGAACTAAACTGACAATAGACAGATTAACAAGAGAAGAAATATACAAATTTATTAATGTGCATGTGTGCATAGGAACCACACAAAACATGCAACTCAAATAAATACCAATGGTTGAAGCTTTAATATCCTTTTCATAGGGAATAGGGAAGTGGAAAATATAGGTAATCTTCAAGTGGTAGTGAATAATTTGGGGAGATGAGTGGGCCCAAAGAACAATGGCCTGGACAAAGTTATTCAGGACTCTGGGTGTGGTTTGGTTTTCAGTCTGATCCTCTATTATATGAGTTTAATCTTTCTTGTTAATGACATTTCAGTAAGAAGATTGCAGACAATTATGTTCACATTTAGGGAATCTGTTATTTAAGTAGATAAGGGAGCTGGGCATGATGGTGCATGTCTATAATCCCTGTACTCTGGGGAACTAAGATCAGACTGGCCAATTTAGTAACTTAGTATAAGATTCTCTCTCAAATTAAAAATAAAAAGGGCTCAGTGTGAAGACCCTAGTTACAAAACAATTACACATACTTATATGGTAAAGTGTGGCATTTCCATACATGTATACAATGTATAATGCTTCAGATCAGAGTAATTGTAGCATGTCTATCATCGCACACATATATTGTTTCTTTGTATTGAGAACATTCAAAATCCACTCTGCTAGCCAGTGGCACAGGGCTTGCCTGGCAAATGAGAGGTTGTGACTTCGATACCTGGTACACTCCCCCAAAAGTAAATTAAATTAAATTAAAATCCACTCTATTTAGCTATTTTGGAATATTTAATTGTTGTTAAGAATATTATACTATAGAATACTGGAAATTACTTCTCCTAGACAGCTGCAGCCTTGTGTCCTTTAATCATGTTTTCTCCATCTGTCCTTTCCCCACACTCTTCTAGGCTCTGGTAACTGCTAATCTAGTCTCAACTTCTTTGAGATAACATTTTGGCTTCTACCTATAAGTGAGGGTATGTGGTACTGTGTTTGTCTTTCCATGCTTGACTTATTTCACTTAATGTCCTCCAGCAATTCCATTCATGTTGTTACAAAGGAGAGAATTTGTTTTCTTTATAGCAGAATAATGTCCTGTTATGGATATATAACTCAATTGTCCATTCATCATTTGATGTACCCCAAGGTTGATTCTGTATCTTGATTCTTGTGAATAGTGCTGTGATAAACATACAAGTACAGATGTCTCTTAAACATACTGATTTCAGTTCCTTTGGCTACATATCCAGTAGCAGGATTGTTGGATCACACAGTAGTTCTATTTTTAGTTTTTTGAGGAAGCTCCACACTGTTTTCCATAGTAACTATACTAATTTACATTCCTACCAACAGTGTACAAGAGTTCCCCTTTCTCCATATCCTTGCCAGCATTTGTTATTTTTGTCTTTTTCATAACCATTCTAACCATTCTAACTGGGGTGAAATGATATCTTATTGTGGTTTTGATTTGCATTTCCCTGAAAACTGAGATACTGAGCATTAGTTTATGTGTTTGCTTACTGTTTGTATGTCATCTTTTGGGAAATGTATTTTTGGTTATTTGCCGATTTTTAAATTGGATCACTTGTTTTTTTGCTGTTGAGTATGAGTTCCCTATATATTCTGGAAATTAACCCCTTGTTGGATGCATAGTTTGAATACAAATTTTTCCATTCCATAGGTTATGTCCTTGCTCTGTTACTTTGTTACAGAGAAGCTTTTTAATTTGATGGAATCCCATTTGATGTCTGTATTTTGGGGACCATTTACAAAAAGTCTTTGCCCAGACCAATGTTCTAGAGCACCTTCCCTGTAATTTCTTCTAGTATTTTAAATATTTCGAGCCTTACATTTAAATTTTTGATACATTTTCAATTGACATTTTCTTATTTTGTGAGGGACAAGGGTGTAGTTGTTTCTGCATATGGATATACAGTTTTCCCAGCATCCTTTATTGAAGTCTTGCCTTTCGCCATAGTATATTCTTGCTGTTGTTGAAAACCAACTATAAATATGTCCATTTATGTTTTATTTCATTGTTGCCTCTATTTTCATGTCAACCCATGCTATTTTGGTCACTACATACAGCTTACTGGTAGGTATATTTTGAAGTAACATTATAATGACTATCTTTGTTCTTTTTACTCAATATTGCTTTCGCTATTTAGGCCCTTTCATAGTCCCATATGAATTTTGTGATTGTTTTCCTAGATCTGTGACAAATGCCACTGGTATTTCGATATATTCAATATCACTGAATCCAAAGATTGCTTTGGGTAGTGTCACTGGACTGGATCTGAGTAGGTCCCTGCTATAGTTTATACATTGTGTCAACTTGAGAAGTCTAGAAGCTTAAGTAAGGTAGCAGCTCTATATCCTGGGGTGTGGAGTACAAGCAGTTACCTGTTCGTCGTGTCAATTTGAGAAGGTCAGAAGTTTAGCTGAGAGACTCAGGAGGGAGCCAGGGGTCTTACTTGGTAAACATCCTCATCTTGTGCAAAGGAAGGCAAGGATATTTGTGAATGCTACACCAACCCTGGGGTGGGGGGTCCTGTGTACTATATAAGGGAGGAGAAGAAGGTTTGCCCCGCCCCCCTTTTACTCTGGCTGCTTTTGCTTGGCTGCTGCCTTGAAGTGTTGTTCTTGTGCCATGCCACCCTGCCTTGGAGCCAGCTGATTGTGGACTGAAACCTCCAAAAACTGTAAGCTAAAAAAACCTTTCCTTCCCTAATTTTGGGTGTCA
>RJWM01044704.1:0-13110 GCA_004363535.1 Dasyprocta punctata | reverse complement strand
TGAATTCATTTTGTAGCCCAGGCCAGCCTGGACCTGGAAGGGAACTTCCTACCTCAGCCTCTCCCGTACTCAGATCACAGGCATTCACCACCATGCCTGGCAGGATTAGATTATTTTTGATCCAAGATGGACTTGGTAGCACACTCCTATGATCCCAACAATCTGGGAATCTGAGGCAAGAGGATCACCAGTTCAAGCCCAGCCTAAGCAATTTAGAGAGCCTCTGTTTTAGTCAGTCTGTTAACTGGTAAGCTCACTTCTATTTTTCATAGTAATTAACTCACTCTGCTTTCTATTTGTCTAGGTTTTTCAGTTCCTTTTTTTCTCCCCTCTGTCCACGTGCAGTCATCAACCCATAGAGACATGACCAGTACCAGCACAAGCCCCTCGCATCCATACTGGCCTCGGCACCTGAGGCTGGATCACTTTGTGCCGAACAACCTTCCTGCCTGGTATATCGTGACTGTCCTGTTCACTGTCTTTGGGACACTAGGCGTGACCATGTGGCTGTTGTCCGGTCGTGCTTCAGTTGTCCCACTGGGGAAATGGCGGCGACTGTCTTTGTGCTGGTTTGCAGTGTGTGCATTCGTCCACATGGTGATTGAGGGCTGGTTCGTTGTCTACCACAAGGCCATTCTTGGAGACCAAGCCTTCTTATCCCAACTCTGTGAGTCATGGGTTTTTGTGCTGGGAGGAAGAGTATTTCTGGGCATAGGTTGGCTTTGATTTTACCTACCCATCAGTTCTTTCATTCATTTGTTTTAAAATTTTATGTAACCGGGGCCAGGGGTTTAGCTCAGCGGCACAAGTGCCTGCCTGGCAAGTGCACGGTCCTGAGTTCGATCCCCAGTACCAAAAAAAAAAAAATTATGTAACCTTTGCATATATATTCACATGGGTGAAAAAAAACATTTAATTTGGGTGTAGTAGCGCATGCCTGTAATCCTAGTACTCAGGAGGCGGAGGCAAGAGTATTGCTGTGAGTTCAATGCCAACCTGAACTGCATAGTGAGACCCTGTCTTAAAAAAAAAAGAAACATTTAAAGATATATGTAGTTAAAGTCTGCCTTTTATCTATCAAATTGTCCCCCAAAACATTTTTTTTGACATAGGTTCTCACTATGTAGTGTAGGCTAGCCTTGAATTCACAGCGATCCTCTTGCCTCAGCCTCCCCAGAGCTGGTATTACAGATGTGTGCTCCCATGCCCAGCCCTCAAAACTATTAACAAATGTTAATTTTGTTTCAAACAGGTTTGGTGGTGCACGCCTGTAATCTTAGCACCTGGGGGGCTGAGGCAAGAGGCTCTCCATGAGTTTGAGGCCAGTCTGGTCTACATCTCGAGACCCTAAGAAAAAAAAATGTAATAATTATTTGTATCAGCTGGGGGTGGTTAGGCATGCCTATAATCCCAGCATTCTGGGAGACTGAGGCAGGAAGATCACAAATTCAAACCCAGCCTGGGTAATTTAGAGACTTAATGAGACCTTATCTCAAAATATAAAAATAAAAAAGACATTTGTTTCTGGGGCTGGAAATGTAGCTCAGTGGTAGAGTGTGTGCTTAGTATGCCTCAGGCCCTGTTTTCAATCCCAGCACCAACGCGTTTGTTTCCCTCCAAGTTTATTTGCACATAAATTACACACACAATCTTCAATTGCACAATTTTATTTCATTTGTTTGTTTTGAGACAGGGCCTTGCTGTGTAGTTCAGGCTGGCCTTCAACTCACTGTGTAGCCCAGGCTGGCCTCGTACTATCAGTATCAGTGACCCTTGGCCTCAGCCTCCCTAGTGCTTGGACTAGAGGTGCGTGCCACCACACGAAGCAGTTTACATAGTTTTAAAAGATGAATAATAAGGGCTGGGAGTTTGGCTCAGTGGCTTAAGCGCCTGCTTGGCAGGCACAAGGTTGTGAGTTCGATCCCCGGTACCAAATAAATAAATAAATAAATAAATGGTGGATAATAGAACCAGGCAGGGTAGCATTTACTGTAATCCCAGCTATTTGGCTGATGTGGGAGGATCTCAAATTCAAAGGCAGCCTGGGCAATTTAGTGAGCTTCTGTCTCAAAATTTTAAAAAAGCGTTGGGGATGTAGCTAGCTCAGTGCAAAGGCCCTGGGTTCAATCCCCAGTACCACTAAGTAAGTAAATAGTAAAAATAATAAAAATAAAAAGGACTGGGGATTTAGCTTTGTGATATAGCACTTGCCTGACATGTGAGGCCCTGGGTTCCATTGCTAGTACCACAGATGAAAAGGGTCAGATCATAGTAAATGTTCAAATATATATAAGGTACTTAAAACAGTGACAAGCAACAGATGCCATGTAATTGTGTTTTGTTTTGTTTTTGAGAGTGTCTTGCTATGTAGTTCAGGCTGGCCTCAAACTTACAGCAGTCTTCTGTCTCAGCCTCCCAAGTGCTGGGATTACTGGTGTGCATCACCACTCCTGGCATGCCATGTAATTGTGTATTGTTTTTTTTTTCCATTTTTACCTAAATGCTAACATGCTATACATTTCTGAATTTTGCTTTTTTACATGAGGTCACTCCTCGTTTCATAAAGAGTTTGTAAAGCATAGGTGCTATAAAATTCTTGACTCCTGCAGTACTGAAAGGCAGTCTTTTGCTGTCTTGAAAATACTCCCTTTTGGCCTCATGAATAAAGCTGCCGTGAGCATTCTAATACATGTCTTTGTGTTGATTTCTGCTTTCATGTCTCTTGGATAAATATGTAGAAGAGTAGCCAGGTCTTATGATAGGTGCATGTATAACTATGAAAAACTACTGGGGGTTGGGGTATAGCTCAGTAGAGTGCTTGCCCAGTGTTGCATGAGGATTTTGTCTCAAGCACTGAAGGAAAAGAAACAAAAGCATACCAAATTGTTCTTAAAAATGGTGGTGCATGTCTGTAAGCCCAGCATTCGGGAGGCTGAGACAGGGGGATCATTGCAAGTTTGAGACCAGCCTGGGCTACAAAGTGAGCTCAAGGCCAGCCTGAACTGCATAGTGAGACCCTGTCTCAAAAAGCTTTAAAAAAAATGGTTTCCCCATATTCCATTCCCACTGGCAGAATAGGAGAGTTCTAGTTCCTCTGTATCCTTTCCAGTGCTCGGTGTGCTCAGGTGTTTCCTAAACTTTAGTCGTTCTAGTGGATGTGGCTTTAATTTACTTTTTCCTTACTGATTATTGAAAGTTTGAGCACCTTCCCTACCTTAATTGACCATTTAGAAATCCTTTTAATTTGTATGTGAAGAATTTATTTAAGTCTGCTACCTCTTTTTTATTTTTTGCTTTACTGGGAAATTATCCTTCACACTGAGCTACATCCCCCGCCCTTTTTATCTTCTGACCTTTATTTTTCATATCTGTTCTCTTCAGGGAAAGAGTATGCTAAGGGAGACAGCCGATATATCATGTAAGTGATGCCTGCACTGGTCTGGGGAGTTGGGGAGTCAGGGAGCACAGTGGGGCATGGTGTGGGCAAAGCACACTGACGCCAGTGTCCCTCCCTCCTTTCTTCTATAGTGAAGACAACTTCATCATCTGTATGGAGAGCATCACGGCTGTCCTGTGGGGACCACTGAGCCTGTGGGCAGTAATCGCCTTTCTCCGCCAGCAACCCTCCCGCTATGTCCTACAGTTTGTGGTGTCTTTAGGTAAGGAGAGGGCCTGTGCTGGCACTAGAGCTGATGTTTCCCCTGGGGAGAGGGATGTCAGTGGTGTCCATCCAAGGGTGAGCTAGAATGATGACGCCCCGGAAGTTCAGGGACAGCCCCGCCCTCTCTGAGTCTGCCACTCAAGTGGGGAGGGTTATTTTCTCCATTTTCTCTATCACATAGTCCCCTGTGAAGGTTACATGAAGTGGCCACACTAGCAAGGAACCCCCAGAGCCTCTGGGACATGTGTTCTCAGCCCCTTTATCTGAGATTCAGTTTTTATGTTCTTAAGTTGTTAGCTTTCTCTAGTTCTGGATCTGTGGCTTCTCTAGTTCTGGAATCCCAAGCTGTCTCAATTTCTAAGATTTTATTAAGTTCCTTCAATTCTTGCTAGGCGCAGTGGTGCATGCCTGTAGTCCCAGCACACAGGAGACTGAGGCAGAAGGATTGCTATGACTTCGAGGCCAGCCTGGACTACATAGCAAGGCCCCGCCTCAAAAAAACCGAACACAGAACTGTGGAGCTATGAGCTCTGCTGAGTTCAGAAATCTTTCGTGCTGTGCTTTCTGGAATCCTTACTTTTCTGATTTCTCAGATTTTCAGCCCTGTGAGTTCAGAGTTCTTGGCTTTCCAAGTATGGGACCTTGCAAGATGACTGAGAAATGCCTGAGTAGTAAAGGGTCTGAGTTAGCATCTCCTCCTCATAGGAGCTTCTCCCCTTTTTGCCCCTCACAGGTCAGTTCTATGGGGATGTACTCTTCTTCCTCACAGAGTACCGCGATGGATTCCAGCATGGGGAACAGGGCCACCCCATCTATTTCTGGTTTTATTTCTTCTTCATGAATGTCCTATGGCTGGTGATACCTGGAATCCTCATTTTTGATTCCATGAAGCAGTTCTATGGAGCCCAGAGTGCATTGGACACCAAGGTGATGAAAACCAAAGGCAAATAGAACTAAGAAAGGGTGGACTGGACCGGAAGAGCAGCCGAGAGGTGCCCCCATCCACCGGGAGAGTCTAGTCCTGTTCCACCAAGTGGAGGGGCACTCGGGCTGATGGTGGGCGTGAAAAGGGCCAGAGACAGGAAAGAAGGCTATGTGTAGCTATTACTAGGAACCATTGAGGAAAAGATATAAGAGAAGCCAGGTCTGTGCTGGTGGCAGTTGTTAAAATCGGGAAATAAAAGATCTTAATTCTAAAAAAAAAACCTTAACACTGAAAGATCTTTAATTACTAACCCCCCAGGCCTCTCCATCACTCGTGCTTCACAGACCCCCATCATCACATACATCTGCTATCTCTGACCTCATGAGCCCCCAGCCTGACCCCACATGCTCCCATCATTCACCCTACACACCCTGTCACTCACCATGGGGACTCTCCCTTCAATGCCACCCAGGGAGTGGCTTAAACGACAGAAATTGATTTTCTTGGTTCTGGAGCTAGTCACAGCATGAGCAACTTGGCTTTTTTCTGAGTCCTCTCTCCTTGGCCTCTGTTTTCACTTGGCTTTTTCTCTGTGTCCTTAGGCCCCTGGCTTTACAAGGGCTGTACAGATTCAAGGTGCATCTAAATATCATCTAAAAAGCCAGGCGTGGTGGTGCACGCCTTTAATCCCAGCACTCGGGAGGCTGAGGTAGGAGGAGCGTTGTGAGTTCAAGGCCGACTTGGTCTACAACGTGAGCACAAGGCCAGCCTGAGCTACATAGTGCGACCCTGCCTCAAAAAACTAGGGCCAGGAGTTTGGCTCAGTGGCTTAAGTGCCTGCCTGGCAGGTGCAAGGTTGTGAGTTCAATCCCCGGTGTCACAAAAATAAATTAATTAATTAAAAATAAATAAATATCATCTAAAATTGCCTGGTGTAGTGGTGCACTCCTGTAATCCCAGCACTCAGAAAGCTGAGGCAGGGGGAGTTCGAGGCCAGCCTGGACTACACAGCAAGACTTTATCTCATAAACAAACAGACAAACCATGGCTGAAACCAGATGTATAACTTGTCCTGAGACAAAAATTCCTCTCTAGCTATGAACCTGTAAAACCTGATCAGATTTCTGCTTGCAAAATACAATGGTACAAGAGGCAAAGGAATTGAAATTCATTAAGATATGTTAAAAACTTGAGCCAGCATCTCCAAATAAACCTCATCATCATATAATCTAAACATGCGCTAATAAAATAGAATTTCAAAACTGATGTTCCCATTCCACAAAGCACAAATCACAATGAAAAAGGGATCACAGGTCCCAAGTAAGTCCCGAATCTAGTAAGGAAATTCTGTTTCACTGGAAGGCTTGCGGCTCATTCTCTCCTGCTGGATGCTTTGTCCTCTGGGCCCATCAGGGAACAGGCCCCACCTTCTGAGCCCACTGGGGCAGCAGTATTGCTTTAGGCCTCAGGAGGCAGTCTTACCCCACTGAAACCCTCCAGAGCCGAAAAGTAGACAAGCCTGCCTTGTTATCACTTTGCCTTTATCTGGAAGGATAATACTGTACCTGTACAAAATCAGTGAACTCTATGATTCTGCCCTGTAGAATTACAGACACCCCATAGCTCTCTCATTTTGTCCTGTCTCTTCCCCTTTTGTCCTAGCTCACCAGCAGACCATACCCCCTCAACCCTTGGCACCTGCTAAAATGGCTCATTAGCTGAGTGTGTTGTGCCCACAGTCTCTTTAAGGAATGACTGTCTAGCCACACCCTGGATTTTCTCTCAAGCACTGTTTTCTCGATACTAAATAGACTGACGATTTTCTGAACCTTAACATTCTTGTGCCTTTCTGCCTAATACTTCCTTTTTCAACTGATCTGTCCCCTTTTGCATTTTTCTATAAGCATCAAGGAAAAAGCATTCTACAGCTTCAACACTTTGCCTAGAAATCTCATCTAAATATCCAAGTTCATCACTCACAAGTTCGACCTTCCACAAAACACTAGAATAAATTCAGCCAAGTTTTTTTTTTTTGCCTTCCTTCCAGTTTCTACTAACATGTTCCACATTTCCGTATGAGGCCTCACCAGGAGGACCTTTAGCATCTGTATCTCTCTCTACCTACAGTCTTTTCAAGGCAATAGTCTTAGGGTTTTTTTTTTTTTTTTTTTTTTTGCGGCATCGGGGATTGAACTCACAACCTCACACCTGCCAGACAGGTGCTTAAGCCACTGAGCCAATCTCCCGGCCCTGGTTTTTTGAGGCAGGGTCGCACTATGTAGCTCAGGCTGGCCTTGTGCTCACATTGTAGCCCAAGCCAGCCTCGAACTCACAAGGCTCCTCCTACCTCAGCCTCCCGAGTGCTGGGATTTAAGGCGTGTGCCACCACGCCTGGCTAGTCTTAGGTTTTTCAAGTTACTAGAATCAAAACAACATAAATGAAGTGGCTTACAAACAAGAGAAATTCATCACAGTTCTAGTGATAGACCCTGGCAGATTTGGTATCTGTTTTTTGTTTGGTTTGGGTTTTCTTTCTTTTTTGTTTGTTTTTTGTTTTTTGGGGGTTTTTTTGGTTTTTGTTTGTTTGTTTGTTGGTGTGGTTTTTTTTTTTTTTTTTTTTTTTTTTTGCTGTGTAGCCCAGGCTGGCTTTAAACTTACTATGTATCCCCAGCCTGGGCTCAGACTTGTGGCAATCCTCCTTCCTCAGCCTCCCGAGTGCTTGCATTACAGGGGTGCACCACCACCACACCTCATTGGTTGGTTGGTTGGTTGGTGGTTTTTTGGTTTCTTTATTTTTTGAGACAGGGTCTCCAGCTCAAGTTGTTGTTTTTTTTAAATTAATTAAGTTTATTAGTACATTTTAGGTGTACATAATGATCACATTCATCATAGGGAATTTATACCTGTAGATGATATATCTTGATTCCTTTTTTTCCCCATTCCCCTCTCCGTTCAACCCCACTTCCCCTCCTAGTTTACAAAAGCTTTGTTTCCATTTTTCCTTCTTTTCTCATTTTTTTCTTTTCCCTTCCTTTCTCCCTCCCCATCCCTAGTTCCCCTTCCCATTTGAACATTTTCTTCCCATTTTACAATATTCATTATACGTTTTGGTCCTTATTTACACTTCTGGTTTCTCGCACCAGAAAAAACATCCAATATTTGAACAAGTGTGTCTGATTTATTTCACTTAGGAGTATGGTCTCAAGGTGCATCCACTTAGCTAGATATGTCTCAAGTTTATCCTTGTTTATGGCAGAGTAGTACCCCATTGTATAAAACCCCCACATCATCTTTATTCACTGGTTGATGGGCATTTGAGTTGTTCCCAACATATAGCTATTACACACTGTGCCACTATAAACATGAGTGTGCATATATCCCTGTGGTATGATGCTTTTAATTCTTTCCCCTTTCAAGGAGGAGAATAGCTGGGTTGAATGGGACCTCTGATCCTAGTTTTTCGAGGAATCTCCACACTGATTTCCATAGTGGTTGCACCAGTCTACACTCTCAACAAGAATAGAGAAGGGTTTCTTATTCCCTGCTGCCCCGCCTGCATTTATTATTGGTTGATTTCTTGATGATATCCATTCTTTCTGGAGTGAGATGGAATCTAAGCATTAATTTGCATCTCTCAAATGACCAGTGATGTTGAACATTTTTCCTTGTGTTTGTTTGTCATTTCTATTTCATCTAAGAAATGTGTATTCATCTCAGATGCCCATGTTTGGATTGGGTCTTTAAATTTGGGTGGTCTGATTTTTTTGAGTTCATTGTATATTCTAGATAGTAGTCTTGTGTCTGAGGATCAGCATGAGTTTGAGGCCAGTCTAAACTACCTAGCAAAATCCTGTCTCAAGAAAACCAAAAATTTTTACTTTATTTGTTCTAATCTTTGTACAGGGATATAAGTGAGATTGGATTAGGCCCCACCCTACCTTCCTCTTTTTTAATTTAATCACCTCTTTAAAGGCCCTACAACCAAATACAGTCACATTCTGAGGTATGAGTTGTTAGGGCTTCAACTTTTCAGGGATGTAATTCAGTCCGTAACATTCCTCTGTGATCACCCCGCTCTCCAGTATTCACAGAACTTCCATCTGTCAACCTACAGACTCATCAGTCCCCCTCAGGCTCCCATCATATACCCCTTTTATTCACCTCACAGATCCCCACCCCCACCATGTAGGCCCTCATTATTCGTCCCACACACCCCCAATCACTCACCCCATGGGCCATCATTAACCCAACATATTCACCTCACCCACTCCACAGGCTGCACATCATTTACCTCACTAGCCCACCCCTGCATCATTCAGCTAGCTCACTGGCTCCTGATCATTCCTCACCCCACAAACCCTGTCATTCACCCTACAGAGATCCTATCACTAACATCTCACATGCCCCACCACTCATCTCACAGAGTCCTCATCTCTCACATCACAAAGCCCCATCTCACCTAGCAGGCTAGCATAATCCCTACAGAGCCTTTTCATTAATCCTACGTGCCCCCTGTCATTCTCCCCATATCACCTCATCAGTTGCCCAAGGACCATCTTTATTTACTTTACAGACCCTATACTTGCCCCATAGACCTCATGGTTAACCCTACAGTATCCAGTATCCTGCCACTCATGCTTCAATACCCTGTCATTCATCACACACACCTCCCTCACTACCCCACAGATTTCCCATCACTCCGCTTTATAGCCTTCTTTAATTATTTTTTCTTTTTAAGGAGGAAAGGTTTATTTAGCTCACAGTTTGTAGAGGCTTCAGTCTATAATCAGCTGGCTCCAAGGCAGGGTGGCACATGGCAGAGGGGCAACCATTCACAGCAGTGGAAGATACCAAAAGCAACAGGAGAGGAGAGAGGGAGAACTTCTTTACAATGTATGATAGCTACCCACCATAGGGCAAATGTAGCACTCACACCCCCAATCCTAGCACTAGACAATGAACCAATCACAAACTCCAGTTTTGGCCTCCTAAAAGCCTGCCCCTCTCTCCATGACCACATGAGGCTTTCAGGGGATCTACAGACACAAACCATAACAATCACATACTCTAGATCCAGCCGCCTCTGAAAAAGCCCCACCTATGACTGCATGAGGCTTTGGGGGGACATGTAGACACAAGTCAACATTCTACCCCTGGTCCCCCAAAGATTCATGTACATTCCTTTATGCAAAAGGCATTTAGTCCATCCCTTAAGAGTTGCTGAAACTGTTAGGATTTTGGTAACATTTTAAAGTCCAAGTCTCAAGTCTCCTCTGAGATAAAAGACAAACTCTTAGCTGTAAGCCCCTGTACAAATGAGAACAAAGTTAAACACTTGCAACATTCAATGGCACAAGATAAACATTTCCATTTCAAAAGTTACAAATGGGGTATGGGATACAAAGGAATGGGACCAAAGCAAGTCCAAATTTCAGGAGTTCTACTTCCAGCATCCCTGGCAATCTGTGGCAAGTTGTGAACTCCAAAGGGCTTGGGTGGCTTTGCTCCTACAGCACTGCCAGTAGTTGTAACTCCCACAGCTTCTTACTTTGACTGGCTTTTCTCATTCTTTGCAGCTTTTTTTGAACAATCCACCTTTCTGGCTTCTCCAACCTTCTGGGGTCTCCACTACACCTTCAGCTTCACACTCACAGCTTCACACACTGCCCTCTCAGGGGCACATTGCCTGGACTCCAGGCCTTCTTTTTTCTTTTTCTTTCTTTTTTTTTTTTTTTTTTTTTTTTTTTGAGACAGAGTCTCACTATGCAGTTCAGTCTGACCTTGAGCTCACTTTGTAGCTCAGGCTGGTCTCAAACTTGCAAGGATCCTCCTGCCTCAGCCTCCCAAGTGCTGGGATTACAAGCATGTGCCACCACGCCCTGCTTCAGGCCCTCTGAAATCTGGATTGAAGCCTTCCTGGCCCCACAACGCCTCCATTATGCATGCTCCTAAAACTAGCACCACATGAGTGATGCCAAGGTCTGCTGCCAGTTGGAGCAGTAGCCAGCCTTCTCTCTGGGCTGTAGGGGTTCAGTACCTATGAACCAAATGCTGAGGAAAAACTTCCTCAGGCCACCTCCATTCTGAAACATGGTGCTCTCTTCTCAAAGCAAAGCCTTTCTCTTTTGCAATTTTGAGGTGGCAAAGAGTAGACCATCTTTTCTATTCTCTTGTTCCTTCTCAGGAATCAAGATCTCTGCTCTATCTCTGTAGTCCACAGCTTTACTGGAGCTTCCATTCTGGCCAAATTCACAATGTTTTAAATCATTCTGCTGGGCTCTTTGCTCTTGATTATCAACATAAATCTGACTAAAAGCCCCCAACAGTAACCATGCCACAGCCTCAATACTAGACTACTTTGAATTTTTTTCAGCCAGGTTAGTTTGTTGTCCATAACCTTGGTCTCAGGCAAAGTTTCTGGACGTGAGTAAAATGCAGACAAAACTTCTGCCAAGCCATAACACACATTGTCTAAAGTCCAACAGACAATGCAGTCCTTCCCAGCAGAACCCCCCACCCCCACCCCAAGCCTAGTCTTTGCCGGCAGGATTTCTATCAGCCTTCTGGTCTTCTGAACTCTAGCCAGAATCTTCCATCAAGTACAGCCTCAGGCGTTCCAGCTCTACTTTTTCAGCTGGCATCTCCAAAACTTTCCAATCTCTTCCCACAAGCCATTCCCAAAGGCTCTTGAAGCACATGGTCAAGTATAGTCACAGCAACAACCCCACTCCACTGGTACCAAGTTATGTCTTTGTTACTTTTCTCTCATTGTCGAGACAAAATACCTGATGCCCAAAGTTAAAAGGAGAAAGGTTTATTTAGTTTACAATTTGTAGAGGTTTCAGTCCATAATCAGTTGGGTCCAAGGCAGGGTTGGCAGAGGGGGATCCCAGAAGAGAAATAGTTCATGGCAGCAGAAGACAGAAAAAGCAAGCAAGGGACTATTTATTTAGGTGGGCTTTTCATTTTTTTGTTTTCTTTTGTTTTTTTCTTTTTGGAGATCAGGTTTTGCTGTGTAGTGCAGGCTGTCCTCAAACTCCTCAAAATCCTCCTGCCTCAGCCTCCTGGGTACTGGGATCACAGGCATATGCTACCATGTCCAGCACTCAGTTTATAGTCTTCTGATCACATCTAACAGACTTCTCATCAGTGACTCCCAGACCCTCAGCATGCCTCGTCTTAGTCCAGGTTTCCACAACAAAATGCCAGAGACCAGGTGGCTTACCAGAAATGTATTTTCTCTCAGTGCTGGAGGCTAGAAGGTAGAGATCAAGACGCCAGCAGGTTTGGTTTGTCCCGGGGTCTTTCCCCTTGGCTTGTTGATGGTCACCTTCTCTCTGTGCCCTCATGTGCCCTTTTATTTTCTTTGTGCTACATACCCCTGGAATCACTTCCTTTTATAAAAACACTAGTTTTAGCTGGGTGTGGTGGCACACACCTGTAATCCCAGCACTTAGGAGGCTGAGGCAGGAGGATCATTGTGAGTTCAAGACCAGCCTGAGCTACAAACGTGAGCTTGAGGCCAGCCTGGACTGCGTAGTGAGACCCCGTCTCAAAAAGACAAACCAAAAAAAAAAAAGCACTAGGTCTTATTGGATTAGTGTCCAGCCATTAGGACACCATTTAATCTTAATTACCCCCTTAAAGACCTTGTTTTATGGAGGTTAAGACTTCAACATACACATTTTTGGGACACAGTTTAGTTCTACAACACTCCATGGCTCAAACCATAGACTATATCATTCACCCCACAAATGACACATCCCATATTTCAGAGTCCCCAACACATACACCACACACACATACCCCATCATTAAACCTCTTGGCTCCTAAATCATCCCACAGACACCCTATAACTGACTTGAAAGACGACCTGCATCAATCACCCCACATACCCCATAGCCAACCACACAGATCTCCATCACTCTCCCTAGACCTCATCACTCACCCTTCAGGACCCTACCACTCACCCTCAAATTCTTCTTCACTTGCCCAGAAAACTCCATAACTCACTCCCTAAACCACATCACTCACACTGCTGACTCCATCCCTGAGCTCACAGGCCCAAGGATAACACATCCTACAGATTCCCCCATAGTCAATCCTACAGACTCGCCACAACTCACCTTGCAGAACCCATCACTCCCATCATTTGCCCCACAGAGTCCATCACTGATTCCATAGATGATCCCTTATCACCCTCCCTACCATCTCTCAACCCGCACTGCTCCCCCAGTCATGGTGTACATGTCACTCACCACAGATGCCATCAGTCACCCCACACACACCCTCACATATACTTCATACCACCTATCATGCCCCCACCCACTCCATTCCCCCTACAGAGCCTCCATCACTTTCCCAACAGACTTCCTATTATTCACCACGCAGATACCCCAGAATCACCCTAAGACTCCTTGGTTGCTCGCCCTGAAGCCCCCATCCTTCATTTTGTAGTGAAGGAATCCAACCACCACCATCCTGATCAGAGACCCCTCTAAACGGCCCCCTCCAACACAGCTGC
>RJWM01044702.1:0-13092 GCA_004363535.1 Dasyprocta punctata | reverse complement strand
CAAAAAAATCTTTGCTGCTTGTCATAAAGACATTCCAAAGCGATTTCCCTGTTCAAGGTGATGGCCCAGGGCTTGATGCTCATGGCCAAATGTATCCAGAACTTTTGCTAACTAAGGCTGCTTACAAATGACAATTGGAAGCATACTTCAGTGTAGAGCACTTGCCTAAAATGCATGAGGCCCTGGGTTCCATCTCCAGCACTGAAAAAGAAGGAAGAAACAAAGAATGCCAGTTAGCCAGACAAAGCACTCCACCCCGCTCTGGGGATTTTAAAAGGCCAGTGATGAGTAAGAAAGGCTCAGTAAGTGGGCTCTAAGCACCCATTGCTAGGCACACTGCTCCCCACCTTCTGCACACATCGTCCACCCCCTGGGGTGAACTCCTCCAGCAGTTTTCCAGAAGAATGACCCAAGGCAGCCAGAAAGAGATGAGCCCTCCAGAACAAACCATATTTCTATCACAGAGAGCTGGCTGTCATTGCAAACACAAGAGCCCCTCACTTCCTGTGCTAGGGAAGCCCAGACTAAAGGAATACGGGTAATCAGACACCCACTCCCACTCCACTGCCTCTGCTACATAGAAAGGGAAATGACCTCCCAGGGAATGGTCTTTCTGGAGCCCCTCTTCACCTATTCCAGTGTCCTCCAGATAAAGAGGGAAGTATATTCAGTGACTTCCCAAAATACCCTTCATCATGAGCCTCAGCCAGGGATAGACACAGACATGGGAGAAATGGCTCTTGGGAGCCACAGTTAGGGAGGCATCCTGAAAGAATTACACCTGGGACAAAATAAGCTGGCCTCACTGCACCACACATGAAAGACCAATTGGGGAGGAAGTCAAGACACCCATTTAGGAGCCCTGCCCCAAACTCTAAACCTTCGTGTCTTTTCCTTTAATGAAAGGACTGCTGAGTTTTGAATTGAAGGCCCTCTACCATTTGCCTAAATGTGTTCCACTGACACCATGACCCAACACTCAGGTGAAACTTGCCTAGCTCCTATGGCCTGGACACACCCAAAATGCTCCTACCGTCTTGTTATTCACACAGCTGCCCTATTCAATGCTCACCTTGCTTTTACTGTCCCAGCCTTAAACCCAGTGTTAGGTACCTGTGAATTGTTACTGGTCCTTTTTCATACAGCAGGCTCTGTCTGTACACCTAGTGTGTCTTAGTTGCACTTTATCATTGTTGAGATAACATATCCAACACCCAAAATTAAAGTAGGAAAAGTCTATTTTGGCTCACAGTTTGTAGAGGTTTCAGTTCATAGTCAGTTGGCTCCAAAGCAGGGTGGCATGGCAGAGGGGCATCACATAGGAGAAATAGTTCATGGTGGGCAGAAGGCAGGAAGGCAGCAAAGAAGCAGCAGCAAGTGATAAGCAGTGACAACAGTGACCCACTTTCTGACCCTTATATTTTATCCGGGGTACCCACCCTCAGGGCCAGTAGCACTCACACCCAGGGTGGTAGTATCCAACAATGAATCAATTCCAGCATCACATGCCCTATATCCAGCCAGCTCTGAAATGCTCCACCTATGACTGCATGAGGCTTTGGGGAACATCTAGATACAAGCAACAACAGAGTGTAAGAGTGAGAGCTTCCCTGGGCCTATAACTCCTGCCATGGATCCAGGTCCACATGGATACACATGTTGGCAGAGGCCAGTGCTCCAGTGAACATGAGCAAAGGTTTAAATTAGTTCCACCAAATCCAAACCAAACACTGACCCCATCTCTTTCCTGGCACTGTCACAGTATACCAAGGCCCCTATGGGACTTGTTCCATTCTTAGTTTTTCTCTGCTTTCAATCTCTAGACCCTACGTGGACCTGGTAAATCTGCTGCTGACCTGTGGGGAGGAGGTGAAGGAGGCCATCACCCACAGCGTGCAGGCTCAGTGTGAGCAGAACTGGGGAGGCCTATGTTCCATCCTGAGCTTCTGTACCTCAGCCATCCACAGGCCCCCCACAGTGCCTCCTGAGCACCAGCTCCAGATGGACAGAACCAGACTCTCCCGGGCCCACCATGGGGAAGCAAGCCATCACTTCTCAGAGCCCAGCAGCAGGGAGAGCATCCGAGGCACCAAGGGCGAGCGTGGGAGCAAGGGCCACTCAAATGCCCATGCCCGGGGCAGAGCTGGGGGCCAAGGGGCCCAGGGACCTTCTGGAAGTAGTGAGTGGGAGGATGAACAATCTGAGTATTCTGATATCCGGAGGTGAAATGAAAGGCCTGGCCATGAAACCTTTCCTTCACAACGTCCATTTTCTTACCTATGGACATTCCAAAACATTTACCATTAAAGAGGGGGGATGTCATATGCAGGATTTTGTGGGAATTGTGGACTTCATGAAGGTGTATGAACAGGTGAGACAGCTCCTAAGGCGGCGAGGTCTCAGAGGTGCCTAGAGAATCAGGCACCCACGCATACTCAAGGGAACCCCCACGTCCTCCTTGTAACTTCGTCTTCTTTCCATCCATGGAGCCAGTGGGTGGTGGGCACATGATGCGCTATGTCATGGGGGAGGTGAGGCAGGGAGGGGCAGGTGAGCAGGCAGCCTACCTGGACCACACGAGGGGTGCTAGGCTCCACCCGCAGCCTTCACAGAAGGCAGGCATGTGATTTCCAGGGCAGGAGTGAACGGAAAGTGTCACAACAATGCAGGGGAAGGGTGGTGAAGAGGCAGGGGCCACAGGCAGGAGCTACGGCGGGGCTCGGTGCCAAGTTTCCTGCATGGGACCTTGCAATTCAGAGCTGCTTGAGCGGGGCGGGGGGAATGTAATTTCTATGTGTAATTTCTGAGCCATTGTTCTGTCTAGGGGACACAGTCTGAGGGATTGGCCCCTGTGTGTTTATATTTTAACCACTGCTTCAAATCTTGATTTCACTTTTTTATTTATCCAGTGACATCTACATATCTGTCATCTAAATAAATGGCTTTCAAACAAAGCACCTGGGTCCTTAAAACCAACTTAAAGGGGGAGCACAAACAACCCCAGCCCATCCTTTGCAACTGAATTTTTTAAAGTGCAATTTAAGAAGGAATTAAACAGTACTGCACTGTACTGACACGGGCTCCTACCTACCTGGGACATGCACACATGGGGAGTCCGTTTGACAGATTCCTGTGGAATGTTGCTATCTCACCTTGACCCTTAGCCAAGACCCATAGAGCACAGTGCCCTTATGTATCTTGTGCAGCCAAGCAGGAAACCTGGCTTCTGTGTACTGAGGGACAGAAAAAGGGAGAAGAGAATGAAGACTGCTAAGTAATTCCCATAAAGCAATGCTAACCTTTAGCATAAATACTGAAAATCTCTAAGGGACAAGAACTTCCAGATCCTAATTAGATATTTATCAATAAGGAGGGAAGTCAAAGTGGACAAAAGAAAGCAGACAGAAAAGATGGAACTGAAATACAAGGCAGAGAGGGCCAGACTTAGGAATATAAGTGGGTTTCTTGCAGTTACTGTGAGCATCTCATTAATATGCACTTTCTTCCTAACGGCCTCAAAGTAAAGATTCTCCTGCTACAGCCAAAGCTCAAATCGAAGTCAGTATTATCAGGAATAAACAGATGTCCCAGGCTGGGTCTTTCTAGAACAAGAGTCAGAAAACTTTTCTATAAAGAGCTAGATAGTAAATACACTGTTGTCAGTTTGGCAGGCCATTTGGTTTCTGTTGCCACTAGTCAACTCTGCCTTTATACCCCAAAAGCAGTTCCAGACACATAAACGAAAGGGCTTGGCTCTGTTCCAGTAAAATCTTATTTAACAGGCCCCCAGCTGAATTTGACTCCCAGGCTAGAGTTTATTCAGCCTAGTTCTAGGGAGTGAGCCAGGAAGTATGCATCCTCCCTTATCTCGACATTTGTTAGCTCTCTCTCAAGCAACCTGAGGCCAGAAACAGAAGCTAAATTTTTTTCTACTCTTAAATGATTTGCTCTAGGGAATATCTTCACCCCAAACATGGCTAGCGTTTGTATTCCCCAAATTCAACCCAATCTCTCTAGAGTCCATGTGAGAAAGCAATCATTAGGAGTGGGTCAGCGACCCCAGGAGAAGCATCCAGAAAGAGCTGGGACTACAAAGAACAGAGGATCCGTGTGTCTAATCCACCTCTGCCCTGGAAAGGAGCAGGCAAGGCCAGGCTCTGCCATGGGAACCGAGCATAAACACGGTCGTTCCATGCCACAGGTCCCTGCAGCACATTGACTGTTTTTCCTTACGTCACTCAAAAGCTAAAGTAATAACATTCTCCCTTGTTGCTGGGTCAGCTGTTCATTTGTCCACCAGCTCCTGGACTGGATGTGTAAATGTCTTATGTGTTCGCTACTGTTGTCCCATTCATTACGTCTATTGTAAATATTTGTCATTTGTATTTATTATCTCAGTGCTTTCCCCCAAAGGCATAAAACTACTTACTATGCTCATTTGCACTCATTGACTGATCTGTTCCATATTTTTCATTATCATTAGCTATTTATTCCCCCTCTCAAAAGTCAAAGAAATACCATTTCATTTGGACCCTTCATGTGATTGGAAACATACTGTAGCATTTATTGTCAAAACTGTCCAAATTCATGTAGACATCAATGGGAACATTTGCACAATCAAAAATGTAAGCAAAGCAGTTGTTAAAAACAGCCCCTCTCCTTGGGATTCATACTTCATACAAACTTACTTCTGAGTCTTCCTTAGAAGAAGGATGTGGATCTCCAAATAAAGATACCATGTTTATTTTGAGCTTTGCATCTTAACAAGATGATCTGAACATCTCTCCTTTGTATCAATAAATAGCCTTGTTATTCTGAAACGAGAGGATGTAGAGTAGTAAAGTGCTGATACTCAAAACTAAGTAAACAAAAAACACCAGCCCAGAACTGTAGTCATACTTACACACACACACATACACACACACACACACACACACACACACACACGGAGAGATTTAAACTGGAATTGAGTAGAACCATCACTAAAACATGGAAAAAACACTGCTTCCAGTGGCCACTTCCTTAGGAAGAACAACCCTGTCTGATCTCAGATTCTGCACCATTGAGTTTGCTAAGTCATACCTGTTTCTATTATGGATGTAGGTAACAGGACCTATCTAATGTTAAACTGCATTATTTTCCTGCAAACATTAATAAAGGTTTTAAATAAATGGCTTCCACTTGAGCAGTGTCACTGTCTGAGGGGCTTTTGGGGCCTCACATGCAAGGAGGGATAGCTGAGCAGGCAGGCTGCAGACACACAGGAGACTCCTCTCTCTGTGCAGGACATTAAGCTCACAGGGAGTGAAACCCAGTGGAGAAGTAGCTTGGCTTCTCCATCAGAGCAACCCAGTCCACATCCTTGCCTGAGCCATCCAGACAAAGAAGGGATTCTATATAGCTGGCCTAGAAGTGCCACCCCCATGCCCTATTAGGTTCTTGCAACTCACTCCTCTTATCTTTGGGTGTCCCCTAGGGGCTGATCACCCAGTCTTTCAGGCTGAGCCTGTAGCAGATGCCAACAGTTTAATGGCTCAGTGGCCTGGCACACACAGGAAGCTCATGCCTTTTCCCCAGCTCTTCCTCATCGCTGTAAAACACGGCTGAAGTTTAGACTAGCTACAGACTACACCACCGCAGGTGAGCCTACAATGTACCAGGCACCACAATCAGCATTTTGCATGCTTTATGTCATCCTGTGTCCCACAAACAATAAGTATTAGCCCCATTTTACAAGTGAAGAGCCTGTGGTGTAGGATTTCCCTATGTAGCCAGCAAGCAGGGAGCTTGAACTCAACCCAAACAGGGCCTAGAATTTCCACCTTCAATTTATTTTTAATTTAAGCCAATTGCCATCATTTTATTTTACACAAGGCTTAGGAAACAATAATTATACTCTTGTATTTATAGCAGCCAGCCCCTGCAGTGCTCTGCTTCAGAACAGAAAGGAAAATTGATGCCCTCACCTTTCTCCTCTGCAGAGACTAAAACTATAGTTCAGTTAAGGGACAGCAGGAGAATTGAGAAGCCTCATCACTTCCTTCACCCGTGGGTAATTTTTTAAAAGGTTTGTCTTGTACACCACTTAGGAAAATGTTTGGAGAGCAGCTGGCATTAGTGAATGTGCAGTGATAGCTTTCTTGATCAAATGCACCCTCGCCAGCCCTGAGAAGCCAGGCTTCCCCGAACTCTCTGCTGTCAACATCTGCATTGTGACAGTTACAGTTTCTTGGAAATCTGTTATGTGCCCCCTGTTTCGTCTCCATGTTATTTGTGAATCCCACTTTACAAATAAACTGAGGCTCAAAAATATCTTAATATTCCTGGAGACTAGCATAAGGCTGGTGAGCTTTAGGGGTGGCATGCAAAGCCACCCTAGGGATCATTCTGTTCCCCCTGATTTACCTCCTTTCACCCCAGGTGGGAATATTTGTTGGGGTAAGTGCACCCAAATGAGTTGAAAAATACAGCTGCCTTCTCCAAATCCTCAGGACTGCTCCAACTCAATGGTTCAGGTATTATTACGCTGAGGGAGAAGAAAGGCAGAAAGGCTTCCAAATATGCTGGTATTTAAGCAAAGTTTCCAAAGGGAACAAGAGCAGCTTGCCCCAAAATCTGGAGACAGAAATCTGAATTTGTTCTAAAGTCAACAAAAACTAAAGCCCCCTGCTGAAGAGGGACAAGCTTTGGCCAGAGAACAGGTTTTATGTGAATTATTTTTTGTGGGTGGAGAAGAAAGAAGCCTTGGACTAGAGTCATGCATTGGTGCTTGCATAAGCAGTTTAGTTTTTATCACTCCCCAAAAAGAACAACAACAACAGAAAAAAAAAATCACTCCCCAAAGAGAACAGGAAGAAAAAAGTCATAAAGTCAACTGAGCTTTTGTATGACGTGAAATCCACTGCACTGAGCCCTGCCATGTGACAGAAGCCAAAACTCATGGCACCTTTGGATCTACAGTCGTCTGGCCATCCTTTAACACTGTGTCCACCAGGGCAAGCTACCACTTGGGAAAAACAAGAAAAGGTCCTCCAGGGAATTCCCAGAGGCAGGGTCATTATTCACAAGGTGCTGAAGACTAATAACTGGTTTCACTTTCCATTGCTCCATTTCCATGACTTTTTACAGTTCTTTAGCTAAAGGGGAGTTCCCAAGTAAAAAGCAGTAGCACGCTAAAGAGCCTGGGAACCACCCAGTTAACCCTCTGAGCTATGAATAACTGTGAAGGACTCAGGCTCCAAAGAGAGCTTTGTTCAGGAGTAATGATCAATTGCTAGGACTTTGTCCCAATTATTTACTGCTATGTAACAAAGCTACCCTCCAAAGCTTATTACATATAAAACAACTAGTTACACTGCTCATAATTTTGTGGATCAAAAATCTGGAAAGGCTCAGTTAGGTGGCTAAGCTCTCCAATGGGCACTGGCTGGACAATGGGAAACTGGAGAATCCACTTCCAAGATGGTCTTTTCGAGAAGGCACCTCAGTGTTGACAGCCTCTTAGATGCATACACCATGAAAGAGGACAGCGTGGCACTTTTGCATACTGTTACCTGTATCTTCAGTAGCCCTGTCATTGCCTGGAATGAATGAATGATGAATGAACGAATGAATGAAACATCTTATGTAAAAGGATGTCAAAATATCAAATCAAAGGTTTTTTGGGTTTTTGGAGGGTTTTTTTAGTACTGGGAATCGAACCCAGGGCCTCATAATTGTCAAGAAGGCACTGTGCTGCTGAGCTACATCTCTGACTCTCAGATCAAAAGTTTTTAAGCCAGGTGTGGTGGTGCACAACTGTAATCCCAGTACCCTGGGAGGCTGAGGCAGGAGGAGTGAAATTTCAAGCCCCACTCAGGAAGGTTAATATGATTCTGTATCAAAAAAAATTTTTTTAAGGGTTGGAGATATAGCTCAATGTGAAGACCCAGTAAAAGGAAAGGAAGGAAGGAAGGAAGGAAGGAAGGACGGAAGGAAGGAAGGAAGGAAAAAGAAAGAAAAGTTTCAGTTCACTTTTTGACTTCTAAGCAAATACATCTTTGTGTCCTCATAAGAGGGATCAACTCATCATAGAATCAGTGAGAGGGTATCAAAATTGAAAATCATTGGGAAACTACACTTTTGGAGTCAGGAGGCATAGACAAGAGTTCGGATTCAGTCACCTACTGGCTTTGCACCAGGTAAATCTCTTCAGGGATAAGATAGCAATATAAATAATGACTCTAAAAACTAAATTGAGCACCAGCTCTGAGAACCTGGCAAACCAGTTAACCTTTCTAAGCCTGTTTCCTCAGCTACAAAATAAGGAAACTAACAGTGCGTTGCCTCCCACACAGGGAAATTGTGAGGATAAAATGACTTATGCTATAAGAAAAGTCACAATTCATAGGAAATGCTTTGAAGGCTGTGAAATGCCATGTAAATGGTGGTTATTATTTCTCCTGGCCATTTTGGAATGCTTCGGCCTAAAGCCAAGGGCACCAGCAGGATAATCTGCCTCCTTCTGCCCGTTCTGCTCTGTGGATCCTCTGAGACAGGTACAAAGCTTTCAAGAGACAGAAGAAAAGAGCCAGCCCCACAGGGGGAGAAAGGCACAAGTAGTTGAAGGCTCACCAAATGGGGACCCTGAGTGAACCCAAACCCCTCTCCAGGTTGGGCGTGCAGACCTTGGGCAGTTCAGCGGTGCTGCAGAGGAGTTTGTGACAAGTTCAGCCAAGCAGTGACAAGGCCACGCTAGGGAGCAAAGGGTCTTTCCTGCCAGGCTCTCTCAGGAAACCTCAAGGCAAGGTACTCATAGAAAAGCCGATTAATAAAACTCTTTAATGAGAAAGAAAACAGAGACCAACAAAGACAGGGAGGAAAGAGATTTGGGGCCAGAGCCCACTCTGCTCTGTGCCAAGGTTCCTAAGAGTTTGACATTTGGAAAAGATCTGGACTAGAAGAGCCAAGGATTTGGGACAGGGCTCCTTCCGGCTCCCGGGAGTGTCAAGAAGAGGGGGAAAATGACTCAGCTGAAATGAAAAGAAATGTATTTTTTAAAAAAGAGAAATGATAAAAGACACAAAGGCACGAAACCAAACCCCAGGACAGGGTCCAAATGCCCTCTCAGAGTAAGTGGGTGAATTTTCAAAAAGCCAGGGAACCCATAGGGGTTCTAAACCAAGAATAAAGCAGAAAAAATGACAGTCTCCTAGGTGGGCCAGGCCTGCAGTTCCCAAGTCTTCCCCAGTCCTTGAATTGGAGAGTCTTGTGCCACTGCTATAGGAGAAATGCTGAATGCCTCTGTCAGCACAAGTTACACTTTTGACTGTGATAACATAGACAAACTCTGCTGCAGATGCAGTAGGTAAAAACGGGACGGCATCCTCCCTGTAGGGCAAGAGCAGGAGAAAGGCTCCTGCTGCTCCTCTGAGCCACAGAACTGTCAGGAGGTGGGAGAAAGGGAAATGGAAAGAGTTTCCCTCCCCAGAAGTTGACACAGCTCCATCCCCTTCCAACAGCCAAGGTCAGATGACCTTGATTGCAAAAGTGTCATTTTGAAATATTCAGTGGAGAGTAAGTGCGATAACAAAAAGAGATAGGAGAACATAAGCCACTGCCTGGACAGCTCGGCGTCTCCCTTCTTCAGGGTCATTCAGTGAGTGTTGGGTTCATGGCTTCAGCTGGAGTTCCACCTCCTCTCAAGCACAGGACTCCATGGAAACACACTTGCGGGGAGGTCAGCATGGCTGGGAACACAATGACCGATGCAGACAAGTACATGGACTGGAAAGGGGATCAGTTGATCAAACTCCCAGGACCCAACTGTCCTAAAGGAGGGTCAGGGCAAGAGGCCCCTTCACACCCCCGAGACAAAGCTTCCTAATTGTATTCCTTACATGCCAACCAAAAATAGGAGACCAGCAGAGAATTCCTGCCCCCCCAGACCTTGAGCCATTAGGCAGCTGTGAAGAGGGGAGCCATTCCTGCTACTGTTCAGAGATTGCCGGTACCGGGCTTCACCTCTTGGAGGTTGTAGCCACACAGAAGAAATGGGTGGGCTGTCCTTAGAGGCCACTTGCTGTCCACTTGAATGGCCTGAGAGTCCCCTACACAGGCACCCTTAGCCACAATAGAAGCAAGCTCTACACGTGTGTCCAGATCTGGGCCTCTGAAGCTATGTTGGTTCAGGTCCTTGAGGAAGCAGATGGAATTGAGAGGGTATGTGATTTGTTTTGGGAAGTCTGGAAGGGTCATGCAAAGAACAGGTGGAGGCCATCAGAGCTGAGACATTTGTGAAAGAGGCCCAGCAGACCTGCCATGCAGCTCGAGAAAGCATTAGGCTGGGGAGCCCCAGAGTAGAGTGTGTCACCTGGGGAGGCCTGTGTGTGGCAGGTACAGCCTCTCTCTGCTGCCCCTTAGGGCTCGCTCATGACTGGGTCCTGAGCAGGCAGAGTGTGGTTCACTGTAGTCACCATAATGGGCCCTATTTTCTATTGCTACAATGAAATATCTGATACTTTCTAAACAAAATGGGTTTATTTAACTCACAGTTTTGTAGGCAGAAGGTCCACATAGCATGACACAGGTTCTAGCAAAAGCCCATATGACTCTGTCACCTCCTGGCAGGTGGCATCATGAGGGAGCAGGTGTAAAGGAAAGATCACATGATGAGACGGGAAGCTATAGAGGGGAGGCGTCAGTAACAACCTCCCAATTGGTCATACCTCTTAAAGGCACAAAATGGCAGCTCGCAGGCCAAATCGTGCACAAAAGTGTTTTATCTAATGTGTTTGATTTTTTTAATACCAAGTTCATTGCTGGCATGTACAAATGACAAAACCCTAGACATCCAACTTCTTCTCAAAAATAAAGGCCAGTACTAAGCCTGTATTCCAGTTCACCATGATGCCCACCAGTCTCTGACGTTATACCTGCCTACTTCATTCACTGACTTCACCAACCTGGCCTATGAAGGCCTCCTGCCTGCAATCATGGATACACCTAAGTCATCCATGGTTGTTATAGTGTGGTCAGATGGCCCCCACTTAAGCCTCATGCTATCATGGACAGGGCTGAGTCTGGCATTTGTGACTGGCTTGTCTAGCACTGGGATTGGCAATGAGTGTTGCACCTGCCCACGGGTGGAACTGACATACAGTATAAGGGCAGGAAGATGGCGTGTCTTCCTTTTCTCTTGCCGGTTCGCCTTTGCTGTTTACAGCCACTGCCATGAACAGCTGGACCTTAGCAACACCACCCTGCCTTGCAGCCAGCTGAGTATGGACTGAAACCTCCAAGAACTGTAAGAATTAAACCTTTCCTTGCTTCATTTTGGTCATCAGGTATTTTGTCTCAACAATGAATGAAAAGTAACCAAGACAAGGGTCAGGCCATTTCTTCTAGAAATATAAAGAGGAACACATAGAGAACCAAACAAGACTTCCAGGAGATTAAAATATGGGAGGAATAAAATTAAAAATTGAATAAAACAGTTGGAAGACAAATTCAAGAAAATCTCTTAGAGATGCGCTATGGAAGAAAAAACATAAGCAAGTTAGAGGATCTATCTAGACTAAACATCCAAGTAACAAGAGTTCCAAGATGAGAAAACAAAAAAGGTACATTAGTCGGCTTTCCATCACTATAAGAAAATACCTGAGATAAATAACTAATGGAGAGGAAGATTTATTTTGGCTCAGAATTTTAGAGGTTACACTCAATTACTGGGTAAAACCATTGCTTTTGGCCTCTGATCAGGGCACCAGACAACAATGGTAGGTAGCATGTAGTTGAGCGAACTACTCACCTTCTGGCCAGGAAATGAAAGAGGAAAAGGAAAAGGCAAGAGTCCCACAGTCTTCTTCCTGTGCACACCTTCAGTGACCTCACTTCCTCCCTCGAGGCCCAACTTTTAAAGGTTCTGTCACCTCCTACCAGTACCACACTCAGGACCAATCCTTTAACACATGAGCCTGTGAGGGCCAGCCAACATCCAAACTATAGAACATAGGGAGAGGAGTACCTAAGAAACAGTATAGAACTGTAGAACAGCAGTTTGCAGTTCGAAAAGGTCTACAGAGGATCCAAGATAGTTGATGAAAAATTCCCCAACAGGACATATTCTTGTGGAATTTTGAAAATCCTCCAGACAAAGGGAAAAATTCCAAAAGCTTCCTAAGGGAATTTTTTTTTCTTTTTTTTTTTTTTTTTTTTTTGGTCTTTCTGAAACAGGGTTTCACTATGCAGTGCAGGCTGGTCTTGAAGTCACTTTGTAGTCCAGGCTAGCCTCAAACTCACAGCAATTCTCCTGCCTCAGCCTCCATAGTGCTGGGATTATAGGTGTGCACCACCATTCTCAGCAGAAAAAAATTTTTAAAGTCACATAAAAAGAATCAAGGATCAGTGTGGCATCAGTTTTTTGGGAAGCCAGGCGACAAAGGATCAATACTTTAGCATTCTAAGGGAAAGGAAATCTAAACCCAGTCAGATCACCAACTAAGTGGGATTCTATCAAAATATTTTCAAACACTCAAGGTTTCAAAATTTTCTTTCTCATGTACAAGAAGTTCCCAGAGCTGGGTACCACCAAAACAAGGGAATAAATGTATCAGATCCAGAAGGCCAAGATCTAGCCCAGGAGAGAGGGAAGGGCTCCAGACAGCCCCCTGGGAAAACAGAAAGGATCATGAAAGATTCTTGTTGGTTCTGACTGAAGATAAGATAAGTCAGTTATAATTAAGCTAGTAATATAAAACTTAAAAAAAAAAGAGAGAATGAGGAAAAGGCTTGATCAAGCATTTTACAAAAGGAGATCTCCAAACAGCCAATAAGCATATGAAATGGGCCTGAACATCATTAGTCATCAAGAAAATGCAAATTAAAGTCACCATGTTAACCACTGCCCGCTCAGCACACAGATGAAATTAGGAACAACCGATAATCCTAAGTGTTGACAAGGTGCCCCAGTGGGGTATATGTGGTATGGTCGATTTGGAAAACAATTCAGCACTTTCTTATAGTTAAGCATATACGATCTGCTGGCCCAGTAATCCCATTCCTAGGTTTATAATCAGGGAAATGAGTACATACATCCACAAAAATGCCAATACA
>RJWM01044701.1:0-13174 GCA_004363535.1 Dasyprocta punctata | reverse complement strand
AAAAAATAAAATGAACAAACTTTGAGCCATACTAAGAAAAATAGAAGTCTAATAAGACTGAGGATGTGGCTCTATGATACAGCCCCTGCTTGAAATATGTGAGACCCTGGGTTCAATTTCCAGCACTGCAAATAAAAGGACTCAAACAAATCAGAGATGAACAAGGAAACACTAAAATTGACTCCATTGAAATACAAAAGGCCACTAAAGATTATTATGGAAAATTTATTCTAACAAATTTTATAAACTACTATAAATGGACAAATTCCTAGACACATATATCTTTTCAAGATTGGGTTATAAAAATCCAGAGTATCTGAAAAGACCAATAACGAGTCAGTAATGAAATATCTTTCATCAAAGAACAGCCCAGAACCAACTTCACTGCTAAGTTTTACCAAAGACATAGAGAATAAATAATACTGTTTTAGAAAAGAACACTTATTTAAAAAAAAAACTGAAAGGAAGAAATTCTTCCAAATGCATTGTAATAAGCCAACATTATTTTGATTTCAGTGTCAGAAAAGAATATAACAGAAAAAGGAGAAGAAGAAGGAGTAGGAAAAGGACAAGGAGAAGAAAAGAAGAGGATGAAGAGGGGGAGTAAGGGGGAGACATGACGATGATGACAATGACAGTGACTACAGGCTAATATTCCTGATGAACACAGATGCAAACTGAGAAATAATTTCCTGTTGAAAAGATTACTCACTGTGATCAATTGGGATTTACACCTACGGATACAAGAATGGTTCAATGTGTGCAAATTAATTAGCATGATATACACATTAACAGAATGAAGGCAAAAACAATATGATCATCTCAATAGATGCGGAAAAGGCATTTGATACAACTCAAAATCACTTCATGATAAAAATGCTAAAGAAACTAGCTATAGAAGTAATATACTGCCTGGAGGCCTAGCTCTGTGGTAGAGTACTTGCAGAGCATGCACAAGACCCTGGGTTCAATCCACAACCTTAAGGAGGAAAAAAGGGACATACTTGAACATACTAAAGATGTAGTATAAGAAGCCAACAGTTAACATTACAGAGAATGGGGAAAATCTTACAATTTTCCATCTAATTTGGAATTAGACAGGCATGCCCACTTTTACCACTTTTATTCAACATAGTACTGGGAGTCTTAATGAGAGCAATCAAGGAAAAGAAAGAAATAAAAGTGATCCAAATAGGAAGGAAATCCAATTGTCAGTGGTGTATCTATAGAAACCTTCAAAGATACCACCAGAAAACTATTCGAATTAGTCAATGACTTTACCAAATTTGCAGGATTCAACATTAGTACACAAAATAAGAAGTATATTATACACTGATAATGAACTATATGAAGTAGAAGTCAAGAAAGCAATCCTACTTACAACATTACTAAAAATGTAGGAATACATTTAACTAAAGATGTGAAACATCTCTGCAATGAAGATAAAAAAAAACTGACGAAGAAATCAGAGAGAAAAAGAAACATCCTGTGTTAATGAATTGGAGGAGTTAATATTTTTTTGGGGGTAATGGGGATCGAACTCATGACCCCACACTTGCCAGGCAGGCACTTGTGCTGCTGAGCTAAACTCCTGGCCATGGAGAAACCAATATTGTTACAATGTTCATAGTACCCCAGGTAGTTTACAGATTGAATACAATCCCCATCAAAATGTGACATTCTTCGCAGAATTAAAATAAAAAAGATCTCTAGAACGTATATGGACCCACAAGAAACCCTGAATAGAAAAGTCATCTGAAACAAAAAGAACAGAATAGAAGGTATTACACTATCTCACTTCAAAATGTACTACAAGCTGTAGACTCAAATCAACATGCCATTGGCACAAAACAGACACATAGATCAGTGCAACAGAATAAAGTGCCTAGGAGTTAGCTATTGCATCTACAGCCAACTGATTTTTAAAAATTGTGATGCTAAAAACACACATTGGAGAAAGGACAATTTTTTCCATGTGATGCTGGGAAAATTGGGTATTCCAGCAGAAGTAAGTACATAAATCCTTGTCTCTCTTTAGTTTCAAAGTCAAAATGGATTCAAGTTTTTAGTGTAAGACCCAAAAATGGTACTACTAGAAGGAAATATGGAGATAGTGCTTTAGAACATTAGCATAGGCAAGGATGTTTCAGACAAGGCCTTCAAATACAGGAAACAAAAGTCAGCATTAATAACTGGGATTGAATCAAATTAAAAAGCTTCTGTACAGTGAAGGAAATAACTATTGAAGTCAAAACACAGAATGGGAAGTATTTGCAAACTACGCATTGGGAAAGGAGTTAATATAGTTAGTAGGATTTAGTAGGATGACTATAGTGATTATGTGTTATATATTTTAAAAAGCTAGAATGAAGGATTCTAAATATTTTCAACATAATGAAGTAAATAAGTGAGGAGGTACGATCTTATTTGATTGTATGATGTATACATATATATCAATTAGTACTTACTAGAGAAACAGGTTTAATACAAAATATACAAATAAATAAAATTTTGCAAGATAGGCTAATAATGGCTGCCCACAGTCAGGTGTGAAAGAGTGCAAAAGATCTGTCTGAGCACTGGCAATCCGAAGCGTCCATTGAAGGCCTGGATCTCCATCCACCATGAATCCGGATCAGGAGGCCTAAAGGTCTGTGCCAGAAGGCTCAAGGGTCGGGGTTGGAAGCCAGATGACATCACCCAAAGTGAAGGTGAGGACTGGAGCTTCTCTGAAGAAAACAGAAGTGAGCCTTCCTTCTTCCTCTCCCTTTACAGAATTCTGGAGACAGTCCTCTTAAGGTGGGCCTTCCACACCCAGAACTGTGCTGAGCCAATTTAGTTGAATGTTATTTACTCAACTTGACGCAATCAACTATCACAACATGTATAAAAAAATCACATGATATCTCATTAATATGCACAATTTTTATCTTTTTGTATATTTGATAAAAATAAAGCTAATTTTAAGACATATCTTATTCCTTGGTCATATTTTCCTGGCTGTCTTCGATGCCTTTGAACACAGTCATCATAAATTGATTTTATATTCCATATTCCATAATTAAAATATATGATTTCTCAGGCCTCATTCTGCTGCCTGTGATTTTTTTCCTGCATACTCACACTAAAGTGGAAGTATTTTGAGACAAGAATAAAAAAGTAATCTTCCTAGAGGAGATTGAAGGTACTCCCCATTTTGTGGATGCCCTGTCAAATGAGGACCACCTTAAATTAAATTTTGTGCTGAGGCTTTTTGTACTACACAAGTAGCAGAAATTCCAGCTCACTCTTGAAAGGATTAGCTTGAGAAGTTGGACATACTGGCTAAATAGTGAAGTTTTAATTCTAGGCCCCGTTTTGAGTCTTTGCAAAAACTCAATTCTTCCAAGGCCTAGAGGAACCTTAATGACAGGCTCACAGGAGCCCACATTTAATTAGTAAAGTAAGAATGATATTTGAAAGTATGATACTTGATCCTTCTATCATACATCCTTTCCTGTTAGGCACTGCTGAATTGGCCTCAGGGTATTTTGTATTGTAAGAACTGAATTTGGAATGTAACATTTTTACTGCAATTGGAAAGACTGTTTGGAATGTTGTAGTAAAGCAGGTCATTAACTATAGGCTTCTATTTAGATTTTTCTGTGGTTTGAACCATAGAAGTTTATAGGCTGAAACTTAATCACCAGTGTCATAGTATCTAGAGATGGGACTTTCAGGAAATGATTATGCCATGAAGGAGGGGCCCTCAAGGTAGAAATCAGAGCCTCACGAAATGACTCAAGAAAGTGAGTTCATGTCTTCCACTTTTCACCATGTAAGGAGACCGCATTTCTTTCTCCCAGAGCACAGGACAAGGCTCATTTTGAAGCAGACAATGGACTCATCAGACGTTGACCTGTCAACACCTTGATCTTGAACTTCGTAACCTTCAAAACTGTGAGAAATAAATACATTGCTGTTGCTTTTCAATTACACAGTATTGGCTATTTTGTTACAGCAGCACAAACAGACTATGATAGACATGTTTCATCATCTTCAAATTTGTTTCCTGAAGAACTAAAAGAGAATTCAGATTAAAAAATGGAATTTGAAACAAGAGCAATAAAAGTGATTAGTGAAGTCAAAAGACATTATGCTAACATCAAGAAGTTGTAAGAAAATATTTTTAAAATATATCATACCAAACCATTATTTCACTAGGAGGATGAAATTAATTTCAAATAAAGTGTGAATAGTCTTGGATCATTTTATAACCCAACTGATGAACAGAAATAACACACATGAACATCAGAAAAAGATTTAAGTTCTGTGCTGTTTGGACAAGAGACATTAACATTGAAGATGAAGATGTAAAACTCATAATATGTCAATATAATGAGAACATAGATGACAAGCTCCTTAATGAATAGCATTAATTCAAGAAATGTTTAAGATTGGTCTCTGCAGAAGAAAGTATAATTATGCCTTGAAATCTTCCAGCTCATAAATGAATAGTTTTTACTACTCTTGACTATAACCTAAAAGAAAATTTACTTTTACCAATAAAAAGGTTATGAACCGGGGGAAACAATTTTAAAATATTTCTTTTTCTCCAGTGCTGAGGATGGAATCAAAGGCCTTATGCATGTTAGGCAAATACTGATGCCTGAGACATGTCCCCAGCTAAACCTTTTAAGTATTTTTTAAAAATGTTTTTGATCAAACAGACTAGAATAAAGACTAAATTATCTTTTAATTGTTTCAATAAATTTGATTTGAAAATCAATAGGTAAATAAGGAATTTATGCCAAAAACTGTAGGAAAATTCTATGAAAGTGTTATCAGGCAGTCACTTGATAAAACAGTCTATGCTCATCTCTGATATTTGTGATATTAGTCAATGTTTAAAATGCATAATTTATGGGTGATTTCTTAGTCTAGTTTTTTTTTAAATTCTTCACATTATATTTGATATTTTCTTTGTCTTCTGTTGCTATGACAGAATATTACAGACTGGATAATTTATAAGTCAAATAAACTTATTTGTTAGAGTTCTGGAGGGTGAGGAGCCCACTATCAAGGTGCCAGCACGTGCTGATAGACTGCTTTGCTGCATCATTACAGAGTAGAAAGCATCATACAGAGAGAGTGTGGCTGGAATTCTCTTCTTCTCGTAAAGCCACTTGTCCTGCTGTGGGAGTGCCATCCTATGACCTCACATGATTCTAGTTATCCCCCAAAGACTTTACCTCCAACTATCAACAATGTATGAATTTAAGGATTTCAGTTTCCAATACATGAAGTTTGGAGACATGTTCAAACCCTAGAAGTGATCTTGTGTTTGTTTTGTTAGAGGCCTCCTTCTATAACCTGCTGAAAGTTTGGATTCCAGAAATTCTGGATATACCCTTGGATGACTTGTTATAAATCCTCAGGGCAAGGGTACTGGGCAACATTCTACTCTTGGGTTATACAGTTATCTCTTAAAGAGGGGAACCTTTTAGGGTCCTTGCTCATGCCTGTGTCTCCTGTGCCATCTACATCCCCAGAATCTAGAGGTCAACAAAATTCTGTAGAATTGACAAGCTGACCTGAAGGCTTCTTTGACATATTTTCCAAATATTTTTCTCTTCCTCATCTTCCTCCTTCTGTTCCTCCTCTATGAATTCCATTCTTTTTTGCCAGTTCAACATTTAAAAAAAAAATTTTAAAGTATTTTACCCCAGAATTTTAGTTGCTTTTAGGGAAAGCATCTTTGAAGTAATTAATCTAATATCCTTCTAAAATGAAAATGACTGCCAGTCCAGTCTTCAAAATTATCAGGATCCTGCACTGTCAGGATCTTCTACTTCATATCGCAAGATCTGTTTCACTACAAGATTATTAAAGTTACAACATATAATATATTCCTTTACTCTAAGACAATATTTAACGTGATTTATTACTTGTTTCTTGTATGGTTGTCATCACCAACCATTGTAATATCACCAAATTATGACCTGCCAGTTCTTAACCACCAGCAACTTACTAGAGTTAAATGGGCAAGGCCTTTGATCTAATTTGAGATGGGCGTCACTAAAAATATTAAAGATGACAATAATGTTACTCATACCCATATTGAGAAAGTCTTTTGCAAGACAATTAGTTCTCATCAACTCTTTTGGAAGAAGACTAGGGTGGAAAAAGCTGTTGACCCCCACCAACCTCTTCTGAAGGGCTGTGGCAGACAAGGCTGCAGTGATTGCGGCATTCAAGATTATACATACATTTGCGAGTGCACACACGCACACACGCACAAACACACAGTGAAGAGAAATGATGAGAGTGACTCAGATCAAAGGAAGAAGGAACTATTTCAATGACCAGAAAAAAATCACTAGTTCTTCTTCTTTTTATCATAATCAGCAAAATATTGTTTTTACTGTTACCTCACATCCACAACAGACCATAAACATCTACCTATCAGTTTGCATCCCCTTTTTTTGTTCATATATTGTGAAGAATAAGTATACCAGACTATTCCTAGAATTTGTGTATAGGTAAGATTTTTAATCATCAAAGGAAGTACGTCTCGCTTCACTCCAGGAAGAAATTCATCTGAAGGTCTGACAATCACCCAAGTTCTGGAAGCACGACAGTATTGGAAGTTATTGACACATTGACATTAACACTACTCTAGTTGCCATCATACTGAGTGAAGTTTTTTACTTTTTTGTTAAGTCTCCTCCTTCAGGTCATAGTCCAGAGGTACACAAGAGCCATGCACTGCAGTCTTGCTGCAGGGGAAGTCTTTCACCTGACTGTTAGCACCCAAGCACAGTAATATTGCCCTTCAAATGATCAATTGCTCACAGGTTCTATAAGCTGTGAATATTCAATTTGAATTGTATACTCTGTGTATATACAGATAAGTAGGGTACAACTTTGGTGCTATGAGACTATACAGTTTTAATAGCTAGAAATAGTAATTAACACTTATTAAGAGCCTCTTATATTGTGGCAATTTATTCAGAAGGATTTTATTTAACCCTGATACTAACTCTATTCAACTAAACATTAAGACTTAGGATTGAATCCCATTATTTTTTATTGCAAAGCTGATATTCTTTTCAGCAAATCTTTATTGGTTAACTTTTTATTTGGTTCTTAGGTTTTGAATTTTGGCTAAAAAACGTTTTTTTCTTTTTTTTTCTGAGCCATTTCAGAAGGTTAAAAATGCATATGTACAATATACATTTGTTTATGAAAGTCATGTACATATACATGACAACAGTGGAATCAAGGAAAAGTATTTATATCTTCAGTTAGTTATTTGAAAGTGCTAGAGCAAAAGATATATATAGCAGGCTTGTTTTGTTATTCAATTTACAAATTAAAGATGTCATACGAATTTCTTCATGATTTTTATATTTTGGGGAACTACTTGGATCTGTGGGATTACCGAGTCAGTGAGGTTTTCAGATGTAATAGGCTATTGTTACGGTTTGTGTCTGGCTGTCACCCCAAAGCCTCATGCAGTCATGGGAGTGAACTTCCAGAGTTTGTGATTGATTCATGGTCCAAATTTGGGATTATGGATGTAACTGCTACACCGGCCCTTGGGCAGGTAGCCCTCATAGGGAAAGAGGCTTGCTCTCCTTCACTCTCCCTTTTGCTCTTACTGTTTTTGCTATCTTCTGCCACCATGAATGGTTGCCCCTCAGTCACATCACTCTGTGTTGGAGCCAGCTGAATATGGGCTGAAACCTCCACAAACTGTGAGCTAAATAAATCTTTCCTCCCTTAATTTTGGGCAGCAGGTATTTTGTCTCAGCAATGAGAGATAAGTAACCAAGGTAGCTGTCTTTTTACTTTTCCTGCTTCATATAATTAAGGAGGAGTTTTATGATTAAATAATCTACTAACTGACTGAAATGAAAAATAATCTTGTTTAAATTAATTGCTGAATAATTAAATCAAGGCTATATATAGGTTTATATTTATGCCAAATTTGATGAGTTGGTAGTAGCTGTTTGATACAGAAATTTTTAAAATGTTATCTTAGTTTTTCTTTCAGAAGGAATTGAGGCTGTGCTTTACTTAGAGAAAGAAAGTATACTGCAAGATTAGTCAAATATTTGGTCTCACTGACCTTGGTAAAATTATTAGTTAGAAAACATCTATAAATGTTTCTTTTAGAGTTCTTTAATTACCTAGAAACATGAAATTGACCTACATATTTGTGTATCAAATACTACTACTAGAAGAAAAATATCTAAAGCAACAGGGATATCCCTTAATTTAAAGCAAGATTGAGAGAAAAATCTTGTTAATAAAATATGCCTTTACAGTGAAAACATAAATTGTATATTCATTAACGATACTTTAAAACAAAAGTTTAAGCAAGTTAAGTATCTGTGTAGGCTTTGATAAAAGAATCGTCAAGATTGTAAGCCTTTTTATCCTGATACAAATCTTCTAAGGTCAAAATACTAAGGTAATAAAATGGCTACTATTTGTTTCTTTACCAATATATTCCCTCTATTAGCTGTCCCTGTATATCAGAGAGTATTCAGTTGCAAAGAACAGAAAAAACTGACTTTAAGAAATTAAGGGTTTTGTTATTGTTGTTGCTTATGGAATGAGAAGTTGATGGATAAGGATTGCTGGAGTTACTTAATGGTGCCGTCAAGAGTCCAGGGCTCCATCATGCTGAAAGCATTGGCTTTTACTGGCATTTTTGTCCCCAAATGGCAATGACAATGGAAGACTCCTATCTGCATTCCAAATAGTGAAAGGACAACGAAGTTTTTGTCTTTAGAAGACTTAGTTTTTTACCTAGAATGAGATGCCTCCACACAGCAAACTTTGCCCTATCTCTCTTTAGTCAAAACTAGAAATTGCCATGGCTTGTTTAATTCTTGGGGCTATAAGAGACTTCCCTGACCATCAGTCAATAGCCCTCTACCCACCTCCTCAACACAAAACTGGCATAGTGGCTATAAGCAGTAGATATGATCAGCAACAAAGCACAAAAATATTTCTTTCGGGGAAATACAGAATCATTGAAATTAAACCATAATTTCATGTCAAAATAGCTTGAGATAAATATTTGCCAATTTCTTAAGTTTGAAAATATAGATGTACATATTTCTTGCAAATAGAAAATAGATGGGGATACAACATCAATCATCAGATGAATAACTTCTATCATTGAAGAAATCCTAAACTCTCAGTGGCCATGAGAGTCTCTAAGTTTCTGGGGGGAAGAACAACAGAGGATGAAGAAAATAAAGATAGACACAAAAAGTTGGGGTCAGGTGGAGCCCTTCCTCCAGATGGGAGGAGAAGACTGCTCATCCACTGCAATGCATTTATTTATACACTTGTCACACCATGCCCCTTTGCTTAAATAGCTCACTTCTTAAACCTGTGTTCTCGGGGCTGGAACACCTGTTCACCTGCAGTGCTCCCTGCCCTCAGGGCATTTCTCAGGTGCTCCGCGCCCTCGGGGCACTCTTGTTCACGCTCTTGTGCTTTCGGCTCCACACGTGAATGATCACTAGCTCAGCGGCTCCCAACACTAAACTAAGTCTGAGCAAAGTTAAGCTAAAGTTAGCATGGTCAGTTTCTATATAAAACATTTGAATAACCTCTTGGCGATTTTTGATAAATTCTATTTTCTCACTAAGCAAGGAAGGATTTTAAAATTAAGACTGTAGTTCATTGTAGTGCATAACACTAAATGGCAGCTACCAGCATGTTTATATTATTGGATTATCCCTTTAACTTTTCTCTCTGACAAAAATTCTTTGAAAATTCTGCAATAGTTAATGTCACTATTGGTCATCATTTTGATGGAGACACCAGCATTAAAAAAAAAGAGAGAGAACCAAGGAGTTACAATGAGAACTATGGTTGAGTTCATTATAGAAAATGCTTTTCTGTTTCATTTTAAAGAAAAAAATGCACTCACTAATTCAAGTGTAAAAGGAGATAGGTAAGATTCCTGGACAAGCAGATAATATTGGTAGCAAATATTAGGCTGATACTCTTTATTTGTTCCACTTCCATTAAACACTACAAGTATAAAAAGAGGAGAAAAAGAGTCCCTGTGACTAACCTCTTTGTATCTTCTACTGGCCCAGCAATTCAGCTCTGGCCTCAAATTTGCACTTTAAACTCAGAAATAGAAAAAAAAAAAAAAAAAAAAAAAAAAAAAAAAAAAAAAAAAAAAAAAAAGTAAAGTCTACCAGTCATTAGAATGGAATCCAACATTTTCAAATCTCAGAATTTAATTCACCAAAGTCACTTCTCCAAGTGTTTGTTCCACTCAGACATAATGTTTTTTTTGAGAGGAGACTGCTCAGCGAAGCCTCCTCTATCCTGTTACGTTCTGAGCATCCTCTGAAGATCAGCTCTCCACACAAGTATGAAGGCAGCCTGCCTTTTAATCGGTCACTTCAGGCATTGAGCTCATTCTACAAAAAGACTCCTCCCCTGTGCCATGCACTATGCTAGGTTCTGGGAGGATATCCAGGGTCCACGGATACATAAAGTTTACACTCTGGCAAAAAGGCAGACCGTGGAGCAGAGTCAGGACTGAAGCATTGTGAACCCCATGGTGGTATGTGAGCAGCTGACAACAATCTGAGGTAGTCAGGGAACTGCTTCCCAGGCAGCACAAGAGCTCAAAGAGGAAAAGGAGCAATCTAGTTGAGGAGGCAGCCAAGGATAAATTAGGAAAAGAAACTAGGCTGGGGGGGGGCGGAGATGGAGAGATGAAGAAGGGGTTTTCAAGGAACTGAGACGAGTTCAGTGGGATTAAAGTGTGGAAGAAAATAAGCATGAAGCAGCATACAGAGCACAATAATAAAGAAACACGTGCATCATGAAAGGGAGTCAGGATGTCCCTTCCCTGGAAACAGTGGCACATTCTGGACAAGTGGGGAATGGACCAGTGTCAAAAACAGACTTGCATTTGGGAAGCGTTACTCTTGTTACGGAGTGAAGAAGGGGCCGTGAAGGGTGGTATTAGAGACATGGGAGCCTCTTTGGGGGCTGTGCTAGACACCTCCAAAAGCTGACTCTGACGTGCGGGTTTTTATATAAATGATTTATGAAGGAAGTGCTCCCAAGGAGAGCTGCAGGGAAGCAGGAGATTCAGTCCAGGGAAAGGGAGAAAGACAAACATGGGTCCAGTCTGCAGAGAACTGCCTTTGGCCAGTGGCGTTGTTTCATCTACAAATGAAGAGCTGGAACTTCACGTTCCCCAAACAGACAGAGGGGCATGAGTAGGGGCCAGGTGCAGGCAGTTTTCTGAAGACATCAAGATTGTTCACAAGTGCAAGTTGTAAGAAAAACTGGAAGTGAGCGCGTAAAGCCTGTAAAAAGATACCAGGGCAACTGTGTAGGGTACTGACAATGCCCCTCCTGAGGCAACCTTAGTCATTCAGAAATCAAGAAAACTTGAGATAGCAATGGAGAAGGATGAAAGGGAGAGTTATCATTATAGTAACGGGGATATTGTTTCTATATTTTAAATTTTATTTGGTAATATTAACATAATTCTGAAGTAAATACGTAACACTGTAAACATAATGCAATGTAAGTTTAAGTCATTAAGAATAACATTTGTGAAGAAGGATGGCTGTAGCAGACAGATAATTCCAGGCTCCTTCTAAAACTCAGAGGAAGGCTGGCTGCACTCACTAGCTCTTGCGGGTAATGTGTCAAATATACATCAGCTCAAAGAACTGGAGTAGACCGGGAGTGGGAGCCTTCCTTGAGAGAAATTCAGTACTAAAGAGACAAACTCATAAAATATCATTTTCCCAGAAACTTTGTATGTGTCTAGGGTGCTACTTTTTCAATGAGTCCCCAAATAGTCTAGATAGTCTGGTGGCCCTTAGAAGGATTTAAATCATATAACTGTACTTCTTTTCTACAATTCTTTTGGCTAATCTCTCAGAGTTGATCTAATAAAAAGAATAAAGCATGTTAATTTTTCTGAAACCCTGTTTCTTTGGGTGCCCTTGGACAGAGCAAATAGGTGAATCAAGAATTCAGTTTCATTAGCCAGTATTAAAATTCTGCCATCTCACTGAAATATTTTCAAGTTGATTTCACTAGTGGAGAGACTGGCTAGAAAAACATGTAGGAAAACACAGTGTACTGATAAAATTTAACAATTTACTCTAAAGCTCCTTGGAGAAATGCTTATCTAAAAATGGAATTTTTATTTAACATTTTCAAAAGAGTAGTTGAATAACTCAGAAAATGAGTTTATCAATGCATTCTCCGCCTAATGTGTATTTTACAAAATGAGCAGTTTTGACAGCCTAGAAAAATCTTGTCTTTAGGAACTAGTAACATTTCTTTAGAAAAAGACAATTAAATTTCTGGAGAATCTAGAACAGTCCATAGGAGGAAGTTAGTGTAGGTTAGTATAAAGATGCATAAAACCAGGTATTTTACTTACTTATCACATTCATGCACATTATATCCTTATTTTAGTCTTGATTTCATTTTGGGGACAAGAAGAACTAACAAAAGTCTTTATGAAATTAACTTTGCCCAACTTTCCCTGTAGACAGCAAGATGTTCCCTGCTGGTGTATATAAGTTACACAGGCTATCTTGACAGACCCTGCTAGACCAGTCCTTGATTGGCAGTCACTGTAGCTCTGTAAATGAGGGGCATTCCTATAATTTATAAGCTGTGGCTAGCCCTTGTCCTGAACTGACAAGGGTCATACTGGGCAGGAAGTGAAGGATTTAGAGTAAATTCTGGAGTTGAGTGGGAGGTATGGATAGAAGGTACAAAATTATTAATGGCAATTTGAGTTTGTTGGAAATTTTTTCCCCACAAAATTGATTGCTTTAGTTCAGCAGGGAGAAACTGAGGCATATCTGCATCACTGAAAGCCACTGACTCTGAATAAAATTTCAGCTCCGAATAAAATTTTTGTCTGTTAGACTGCAAATCCTTAGTTTTAAAGTAATTTAAATCATTTATTGGTTGAGTGACAACCACCATAAGCTAATGTACTGCTAATGTTATTTAGGCAGCTTTAAATTTGCAGAAAGCAATTCTATTTAAAAATTCATGTCCATTTACTTTAACAGAAACCTTAATGTCACCTCTGTATTCACTTATTTGTTCTCTTCCAGCTACTTGTCTCACTTCCATTACTTAACAAAGTACAAAATTT
>RJWM01044700.1:0-13146 GCA_004363535.1 Dasyprocta punctata | reverse complement strand
TGACAGTGTAGCTGAGAATCTGGGAGATGACACATTGAATTTATCCTTGTGCTTTTTCACTCCTGTTCTGTTCCCCAGGTGCCTCTCTTGGGCTCTCTGTTATCTAACCCAGGGAAGAAGCAGCCCCACTAGGAGGGCTTCTTCAACTTGACCTGACACCATCAGACTGCGCTGCAAGGAGGCTGGCCTGGTTTACTCCCTTGCCCTACCCCACCTCTGCCCTGTGTACTACAGGCACCCGATCTTCCTTAGTATACAAGATAGACACAAAATGGTATCTGTTACTCTAAATTGCATCTCCCTGGAACCCAGCATCTTTTCACTTTCTATCAGCCATTCATGTTCATTCAAAAATAAATTGCCTGGCCAGGCACAATGGTGTCTGGTCATAATCCCAGCCACTCAGGAGGCTGAGATGGAAGGATCACAAGTCCCAGGCCAACCTCAGCAACTTAGCAAAACCTTGCCTCAAAAAAAAAATAAATAAATAAATAAAATAAAATAAAAGAAAGAAAGAAACAAACAAACAAAGGGCTGAGGGTGGCCCACATGCCTGAGGCCCTAGGCTCAACTCCCAGCAGGGCCAAAAAAAAAACAAAAAATTCCCTGGGTCCCTTGGACACGGACTGCTAGGGTGTTATTCTAACTCTTATTAATGTTTAGAAGTTCTTTATACAATCCGGTACCAAGCCTCTGGCCATTTTTGCTTGTGGTTTTGTTTTTTTTGTGTGTTGTTTTTTTTTTTTTTAATATACTTTATGGTATATAGCTTACCCTAGGAAAAGTTCTGGATATTTTTAACAGCTTTACTGAGATATATTTCATATACCATACAATTCATCCATCCAAAGTATGCACATCAATTATTTTTAGTATATTCACAGATTTGAACTGCAGTCACCACGCATGAGCAGACTTTAATTTCTGAACATTTTGATCACCTCATGAGGAAACAGCAACTCTCCACTTCCACTGGCTCTAATGCAACCACTCACTGCCAACACCGGTACCTCACTCCTTCTTACTGCCAAAAACGCTCCACTGCACAGAAAACTTTATTTACACGTGAACAGGCTGTTCATTCATTCATCAGCTAATAGACACTTGGATTTCCACTTGCTATTGTGAATAACCCGGCTGAGGACGTGTGTGTGTGTGTGTGTGTGTGTGTGTATGTATGTTTTCAGGTGGACATGTTTTCATTTCTCAACACTATATACCTACAGTGGCACTTTGGTTTTCTGTTACTGTTTTTTGAGACAGAGTGTCCCCATGTAGCCCAGGATGGCCTCAAACTTATAGCGCTCCTGCAACCTCAGCCTCCTGAGTGCTGGGATTATAGACGTGGGCTGCCACTCACAGCTTCTGTGTTTCATCTTTAAAGGAACTACCAGCAGCTTCCCAAAGTGGCTGTACCACTCTGCACTCTGACCAGTAGCATGTAAGTATTCCAATTTCCCCACAACCTTCCCAACACTTGTTATGATGTTTTGTTTTCTGAAACAGGATCTCTCCATGTATTCCATGCTGACCTCGAACTCACTCCGTAGTCTACTTCACCTCAAACTCTTGGCAATCTTCCTCCTGACTTAGCTAGGATCACAAGGTATGCACCACCACGCCTAGCCCATGATCTGTTCTTTATTATAACAATCACAGCAGGGCATGAGGTGGCATCTCATTGCATTTTCTTGATTACTAGATGGTCCTGATTTTAAAATGTAGCTAAACTTACCAACCATTTCCTTTTATGACTGTGTGTGGGTGAATTATTTAGAAACATCTTCCCTATTGTTATATTTCATAATTTTTTTTCATTATTTTCTACAAGTTTTAAAGCTTTACTCTTTACAGTCTCTCACCAACTTGTAGCTGATGTGGGAAGTCTAGAGTCATGCTGCTAGCTGCATCCTTTCTATTTGGGGGGGCCAATGTCTAATCTCATTTATTGAACGACTCATCCTCTTTCCGTGGACTGGTTATGCTACCTCTCACTCAGCGGGCTGCCTTGTACACATTGGTCTGTTCACAGGCTTTCTCTTGCACTCCATGGCTATGTCTGTCTCTGCCCTGCCTCTGTACCACACAATTTTAAACCTTGTTATCGAATACAAGACATCTACCATTTTATCACTGTTCAAAACTGTCTTGGCTACTCTTGGCCCTTCAACCTCCCTTATGAATTTTAGGTTTCAATTATGATGTTCCTACAACTGGCTGTGATATAAATGAGAATTGCAATAGATGTTAATTTGAGAAATTAATGATATCTTTACAACATTGTGTTTCCCAAACTTTAAAGATGCTACCTCTCTACAGTTACTTGGGTCTACTTTTCTTTTTCAATCATTTTTAAAGCTTTCTCTAGAAGGACTACAACTGTAGCTCAGCAGTAGAGTCCATCCCAACATCATAAAAAAAGAAGTAAAAACTTTCCCGGAAAGGACTCTTACAACATTGTTAGGAAAATTCAAAGACATACTAATTCTTGCAGCTATCACTGATTTCTACAAGTTAACACATTTCCTATTGATTTCAGTATACGTGGATTCAAAAGACTTCACATATTGATCTTGACTCCAGACACTTTGTTGAAATATTTTAAAGTACAACCTCTTTCTGGCTTCGACTGGATTTTCTGTGTAGACAACCATAACGTTTATAATTGGTTGTATTTCTTCCTTTCCAACCCTTATGTCATTTTTTTTCTACTTTTAACTACAACCTTCAACAAAATAATGAACAGAAGTGGCAATAACACGATTTCTTGCTTCATTCCTGGCTTTGCAGGAAATGTTTTTAATGCTTCACTGTTAAATATGGTGTATGTCATAGTTTTCTAATGGAAATCCCTTAGTAGGTTAAGGAAGGACTCTTATCCCAAGCCTGCAAAGAGACTTTCATTATAAATGTTATTGATTTTCAGGGGAGAAGAGTTGGGGATTGAAACTAGGGCCTCTGCATGCTAAGTACCTGCTCGACCACTGTGTTACAGCCAGCTAAAATATTTTAATGGATGCTTTATCTGCAGCCTCTGAGTGATCAGTTTTTCTCCTTTAATCTGTTAAATGGTCTGATTATTTTTAGGTTGACTCACATTTGTATTCTGGGTAATTCTCATATGAGTGTGCTTTTTTGTTTTGTGCTGGGGACTAACACCAGGGCCTCACACAGGCTAAGCACAAGCTCCACCATAGGGGTGCAGCTCTAGCCTCGATCATGATTTATAAGAATGACACTGCTATTTGCTAAATTCTCTTCTGAGTTCTCACATCTATTCATATATGAGATAAAATTATACGCTACCTATGATATTCTCAGAATAGTGTATACTTTTGATATATAAAAATTGAGTTTCTTCACTCTATCTACCTTCTGGAAAAATGTAAGATACACACTTCAATTACATGGAAATTTGATAGACCTTGGCCAGAAGACTATCTGGACCTGCCACGTCTTTGTTTGGTTCTGTACTCTGGTGGGGTTATCTTCACTACTTATTCATGGTTTTAATGGCCATAAATCTATGTTTTCCATTCCCAAAGAGTCAATTTTGCTAAGCTATATTATTCTAGGAAATTATCCATTTTACATTGTTTTATAAGCTTTATGGCAGAGTACTGTGATTCTTTCAAATATTAATTTAGTTATCATTCCTTCTTCAGTACGCCTGTTTCTCAGTGCCTCACAATGAGCATGACCTCCTCAGTCCTTACATTCCATTCTGAGACGGGCTCACTAGGTTCTCCAGGCTGGCCTCAAAACCCACTTCCCAAGCAGCTGGGATTACAGTCCCGTGCCATCACACTTGGTTCACTCTCCCCCCGCCCTCTAGGGATGGAACCCAGGGCCTCCGCACTCTGCTACATTCTCACCCCTTTTTTATTTATTTTGAGACAGGGTCTCACTGACTTGCTAAATTGCCCAGGCTGGGCTCAAACATGTCTTCTCCTGCCTCAGCCTGCAGGGTGCTGGGATTACAGATGTGCTCCACCATGCCCAGTTCTGCCTGCTCTTTTTAATCAACCTCACCAGAGCTTTATCAGTCTTTTTTCTAATTCCAACACACACTTTTTATTTTTCTTTCTTTGGAGGGACAGCGGGGTATACTGGGCATCAAACCAGGGCTTGGCACATACTAGACAAGCGTTCTAGCACTGCTACTGCCTCAGCTCTACACATTTGTTATTATCTTCCTCCATCTGCCTTCTTTGGATTCCCTCAGTTGAGACTTTCTAACTTCATCAACTGGAATCTCCACTCACGCTGTCTCTAACATGGCATTTCACAATGTAGACTCCTCCTTAGCTGCACTCCTGCCCTTGTCACATTCATCAAAGCAACCCATCAGTGAGCCCTTCAGATCCACCCTCTCTGCTCATCCACTTGCTGAGATGACAGAGACCAACTATTTCTGCCCTCTGCACCAAAGACCCTGTCCACGCACCCGTAGGTATCTATGCACCCACGTGGCACAACACATCCCAAAATGGGCCCACCTGGCTCTCGTCCTGTACTCTGTCTCAATCAGAAGCTGAGAAGCATCCTAGCCTTCTGCCTTACTCCCCACTCCCAAGCAATCACTTAGTGCTAACCACTCCATTTCTTTGAAACATCTCTTATTCCTGCCTCTTATTTTCCATTTCCTTCCGCATGTCATCATCTTGTGACTATCAACAGTCTCAACTCATCCCCTCCGACCTGTCAGAAAGTCCACCCTCCATGTTGCTGTCCAAGTGATTTTCCAAGGAAACTAGCCATGCTACTGCTTCAACTCTACGGAGTTCCAAAGGACCAATGAAGCCCAAGTTTCTCAGAATGCCAGTCCACCACGGGCCAGGTCTTGCCTACCTGTCAGCATCCCTTACTCCACCTGTTTGCAATTCCCAGAACATATTAGACAAAGTTGTAGCCCAGTCATTTATTGGTACTGAGGATTGAACCCAGGGCTGTTTTGTTGTTTTGTTTTGTTTTGAGACAGGGTTTTGCTAAGTCACTATGTTACACAGGCCGGGCTTGAACTTGCAATCCTTCTGCCTCAGCCTCCCAGAGTGCAGGGAGGACAGGCTGTGCTACCAAGTTTGGTAGCTGCAAGCTTTTCTTCCCACTGGTCCTCAGACTTTTAGGAACTGTGTCCCACTATGTCGCATCCCTCTTCAAGACTCAGCTCCAGGGCTACTTCCTCTATGAAAGCTCCAGGCCTCTCTTTACAGCCCTTACAGGAGCAGTGACGGCAGTCGCTTCATGTGCTCACTATTCCTTCATGACCTCCTCACACAGGACTGGCCCCATTACTGCAGTTGCCTGTGTACGTCTAGCTTCCCGATCTAGCTGTGCATCTCTGAAGGCTCCTCTAGTCTCTGCACGTCAGTGTGTAGACAGAAAATCGGTGGAAAAGAGGAGAGAGGAATGAAGAAAGACTGATGGACAGATACTGAGTTATCATAAGATAGGACCAAATAATGCTGGTAAGTTACCATAAAACAGGGTGACTACAGATAATAATAATGTAGCGCACACTTCAAAAACTAAAAGAAAACCTTCTGAAAGTTTTTAATATAGGGAAATGATAAATGTTTAAGGAGACACATGTTTAGCCTGATCTAAGAATTAAACAACATATACAGGCATCGAAACATCCCATTATCCCCATTAATATGTATGGTTTTATGTGCCAGTTAAAATTTTAATTTAAAAAATAGTGATGAGAGCTGGTGCTACAGTGCAGTGGAAGAGTGCTTGCCTCACTCCACTCCTAGTATCATCATCATCGTCATCAGCAGCAGCATCAGGTGATGGTTTAAAAGCACAAGTTCAGCCATGTATGGTGGCGCATGCCTGTAATCCCCACACTTGGGAGGCTGAGGCAGGAGGATCATTGCAAGTTCAACACCAGCCTGGGCTACAAAGTGAGCTCAAGGCCAGCCTAAACTGCATAGCGAAACCCTGTCTCAAAAAGTCAAAAAAAAAGTGCAAGTTCATTAAATGAATGAATCAAATGGGCTGAGGCTTAAAACACTGTCACTTTGCCAGGTATGGAGGCACACACTTGTAACTCCAGCACTTGGGAGGGCAGAGGCAGGAGGATCGCTGTTAGTTCAAGGCCAGCCTAGGCTATATAAGCAAGTGCAAGGCCAGCTTGAACTGTCTCAAAAAATAAAAAATAAAAACAAAATAAAATCACTTCTAAGTTGGGCACGGTGGTGCATGCCTGTCAGCTGTTACACCCGAGACTGGAGAATCACCTGCGCCCCAAAGTACAAGGCCAGCCTGGGCAATACAGCAAGACCTCATGTCAGGAAAACAAAAATCACTTCTAGAATTACCAGTCATTAAAATCGCACCACCTCAGAATAAAATACCCAAACTAGCAAATATTGTCAACACAAGCCAATTGTAGTCACTAAAAGAGCCAACACATTTTCAAATAAAACATATTAAGAGTTAAATTTCACAAACTAAAAATTATTTTCTACTATTTGCAATCATTTTCCAACAAAAAATTCATAAGGGACAAATGAATTTAGTTCCCCTGGAAAGAGTTACAAAAAAGTTTCTGTAATCTTTACGATGGTAAATATTACTTTCAATCAAAGAATAAACTAGGCTGTTGGGAGGAAAGAAAAGAAAAAAGAGAGAATGCATTCATCTGGCCCTTTCCCCCTAAATTCATTCCAACTCCAATTAAGCAAGAGCCCTGGTACTCACCAAAGTACAGAGAGAAATGACCAGAGCTAGGAGCTGACTCTGGAAAGTAAGGGGATGAAAGGGAGGGACACGAACCCCAGCGAAAGGCAACGTCCCCGGCATATAAAAGCTTGTGAGTAAAGTCCATGACACAGTAACCTACAGCTCTGAGACAGCTCGATGACAACGTTAAGCTTCAGGCTGGTGGCTTAAGTAAGCAAAAGACAAGGCTGTACTAAGACTTCCCTGAACACATGTCTCAAGCAGCCCACAAGTTACAACACAGTAACTTGAATAGAGACAGGGGAAGGTTCTGTTACAAAGCTCCTGGAGACCGACCTGGCCAAACACATCAAGAGCGCTAAGCCCAGCACACTGCAAACTCTGCCTTTCTGCTTGGGAGAGCTTAACCACAGGAAACACCCTAAAGATTCAGCTACTAAAATATTTACCTTGAGAGTGTTTAAAATAGTAAAAAATGGAAAACTAGATATTCAACAATATAGCAGGGGACTGAGTAAATAAATATGCTACCTAATCAGGAGGAAAACAATGTAGCCATTAAACACACTGGCTCTGAAATTGCATAGTTGTCCCTTGTCCCTTTGTATTTGGAGGGGATCAGTTTCAAGACCCTTCCCCGCTCCCTTTAAGTAGCAAAATCTGTAGATGCCCAAGTCCCTTATATAAAATGACATGTTTTTTACTTATAATCTACACTAATCTCCCATATACTTTAAATCATCTCCAGATAATTTATGACATCTAAAACAATGTAAAAGCTATGGAAACAGTTGTTACCCATTCTGTTTAGGGAACAATGATGGAAGAAAGTATGTGCTCTGAATTTATACAGAATGTGGCAATTTCAAGCTTTTAAGCCTGAGTTGGTTAGGTTTGTACTCCCAAACATCCACAGGAAGAAAAAAAGAACACACTCTCAAACATTAAGCCAGTTGGTTATCCTCAGCAGATAAGATTCCATGTATCTTTCTTCTTTTTCAAATGTTTTATCATAATAAATATACATGTCATCTAAAACCATTTTTTTCTTTGGCAGTGCTAGAGGTCCAAACCAGGCCCTCACACACACAATGGAAGCACTCCACCTCTGAGCTACATCTCCAGTTCCGTATCTAATAATTTTCAACAGTAAAATTTATAAACATAATTGTCAATAGGTCCTGCTGATTTAGGAGTCAAAGAAAGGCTTCCTTAAATTTTAATTCCATTCATTTTCTTTACAATTGTGGCAATAAATAGGAAAAAAACATAACTTAAAAAGGAACGCTTTCTTTAATCAACCCAGAAAAAAAGAAGAGAGAAAGCAGAACCAGTCTCCTACCTGCCCTGGTGCTGGGAAAGGTCACCCTTGACTGGCAGTGATCTTCACTGACTGGGCTCAGAGCAACCTGGGTTTCGTGAGAAGCCAGGCAGGAGACGAGAGAGGACACCGTGGAGGCTTCTCTAGGTAAAGGGCTGCACAGCGCTCCACAAACACACGTGGGCTCCTCCAGTAGAGGGCAACGGTAAGGGGGACGGAGCCCAGAGAAGCCCCAAGTGAAAAGATGGCAGCCAGCTGCTGACTCCTGGACCTCTCTGCTCTTCACTAAGCGCACAGGGCAGCCGAAGTCCGCACCACCCCACCCGGCAAGATCACCCACGGCCTCTGAGACAGCACTCCCAAGGGAGAAGTCAAATGGTTAGGAAGTAAGAACAAGGATGGGCAAACTGAGACCATGGCTAAACAGCGCCAATTCAGCAGAAAGGGAGCCGAGGGAATGGGAGGCGGGCCTGCCGCAAGCAAGGCAATACAAAGGCACAGAGCAGAAAGGAACTCGGGAGAGCGGACAGCCTCCCAAAGGGCCAGGGAAGCCTGCAACTGCAGGCTGCAAGGTTTATGAGGAAGTAAATTAACATTTATCAGGGAGGAGCACTGGGCCTTTCACAATCTCTCCCTCTCTCGGAAGCACATGTACTTTAAAGTACACCACATGACTACGTCATGAAGTTCTGAACTAGTTTTATTCTAGTTTTAAACTAGAATCTTGCTGGGTGTGGTGGTGCACGCCTTCAATCCCAGCACTCGGGAGGTTGAGGTAGGAGGAGCTTTGTGAGTTCGAGGCCGGCTTGGGCTACAACACGAGTGCAAGGCCGCCCTGAACTACATAGTGCAACCCTGCCTCAAAAAACTAGGGCCAGGAGTTTGGCTCAGTGGCTTAAGCGCCTGTCTGTGAGGTGCGAGGTTGTGAGTTCGACCCCTGGTGCCTAAATGAATAAATAAACAAACAAACAAACTAGAATCTTTGGGCTGAAGTGGGATTCTCTACTCCCAAACAGTATTTCCTAAACAGCTTCCTATTTATCTAACATTCACACTGAAGGTGCACCAAGGCACAACCTGTGACCGAGAACAAAAATTGGCATGAACAACAAAACCAGCAATCATCTTCTTTTTTTTTTTTTTTTTTTGGGTGGTGGTGGTTGTTGTTTTGAGACAGGGTCTTGCTGTGTAGCCCAGGCCATCCTTGAACTCGAAGCCAATAGCAACCTTCCTGCCTCAGTCTCCCAAGTGCTGGGGTTACAGGCATGTGTCATCATGCCCGGCACATTCATGTTAAAGTAGACACTGCCTTAGGCTAAACAGGAGTTCTCACAGCTCTCTATAAACTCATGCCTGAGTCTGTGTGGTCAGGGCGGGGGACGCCTGCCCTGTTGGACACACACTGGTCCTCTGCTGTGGACAGCAGGAAGTCACCTGGGTGAAGAAAGGCTCATTTTGATACAAAGTTAAAGAAGGGCTGGAGTTGCAGTTCAATGATACACTACTTGCCTTGCATGGGTGAGGCCCTGGGTTACAGTTGTATTTTTCAAATACCCTGCCATGTTTGAGACATCTGAAGGCCATTAAGGCCAATGGTTGCAAAGTGAGCCTGATAAAGAACAATGATCAGATTACCTGTGACTAGCAGTGGTGACAACCTGTGCTGGTCCAAAAAAACCCTGTGTCAACCCACACACACTGGCAATGAGTGGAAACTGTCCTCCTTCCTCCATAACAAAGCAGTGAGGACAGACAGAAGAGATCTTCAAAGAGAAACATGAGAATCAAGGAAGACAACATACAAGTCCAGGTCTCCAGTCACCTCTGAGATGCCGCATCAAAGTCTGAGTCCTGTGCTTACCTCAGCTTGCAGGAGGCCACTCTCCTGGTTTCCTTACGGTCAGCGAGCCGACCCCTCCTCTCACTCTCCTGCGAATGACGGTGCGCCCCCCAGTTCTGGCTGGGTCTCTATTCAAGGGGGTACATACTCACTCATGGCTTCATGCCAAGGTTACGAAGGGACGTGATCGAAAAGCATAATGGATTTTAAAATTTAGGTTTAAAGTTACAGTAAAAGACACACTGTCATGAATCTCCCTCAAATTATTCTCCCTCATTTCAAACACACTTATCCTACCATTCTTGGCACTTTCTGAAGCAGTTCTGGAAGTCCTCCTTCAAGATTGTCTTTACTGGGCCAGGGATTTAGCTCAGCGGCATAAGAGCCTGCCTGGCAAGCGTGAGGTCATGAGTTCGATCCCTGGTACCAAAAAAAAAAAAAAAAAAAAAAAAAAAAAAAAAAGTCTTTACTTAACACATTCATAGTCTCCTCCATGTTCTCAATCAATTTGAAAGCATTATCTTTTGTGGTCACTTTGACTCTGGGGAAGAGCCAGAAGTCACATGGTGACAGACCCGATGAATAAGGTGGATGAGGACGCACTGGCAACTTTCCCTGAGTCTGCCTTCCCACCCGACAGCACTCAGCAGCAGTACTCACTGTATTTGTAATCACATCTTATAAAGACATGCATGAAAATGGAGTTCCAAAACAGCTTCAAAAGTGGCAAGAACAACAGGATAAACGTCCAAAGCCAGGGTATGTTTTTTGCGTGGGATTCATGGTTATGTGTCTTTTATTGTTTTTTTAAGGTCTGCTGTTGTTGTTCTGCTATTAGTTTTTTGAGACAGGGTCTCAATGTGTAGTCCAGGCTGATGCTGAACTCACTACGTAGCCTAGACTGGCCTCAAAATCACAGCACTCCTCCTGCCTCAGTCTCTTGAGAGCTGGAATTACAGGTGTGCACTACCACTCCCAGGTGTATTAATTTTCACTTTAAGCACTCACCACATTTTCTGATCACTCCTTATATGTCTCCTCCTTTCCAGATCCAATGCCCACCTACGGGAGCGCTCTACTTACATGACCCACAGGTATCTTGAACCAACACCACCAAAACTTAACCCAAATCAACTCCTCTTCCTGCCAAAAGGCACAGCCATCTACTAGTGACCTTTTACCAATCACCAAGTCCTGTGGTTTCTACATGAGAAGCACTCTCCCTGCAGGCCCACTGATGCACCCTCCGCCGCGCACCCCATCCTGTGCACTCAGCTCCAGGAGGAGCTCTCCTTCCATATTCCTCCCAGACAGTGGCTTGCACCAACAAAGGGCTTAGCAGTCATCTCCAGTCAGGCACACAGAGAAGGGGCACAGTGCCTGCCCGGCAAGCTCGAGGTCTTGAGTTCGATTCCCAGTACCAAAAACAATAATAGCAATAATAATACTCTCAAGCCTTATTGCCTACTTTTTATGAGAGTGGCACTGTTCTAAGAGGTACACACATATACACTGTCATGTATGATCTTTATAACATCTCCATTTTTTAGGTGGGGAAATTAAGGCATAAATCAGGCAGCATATTTGCCTGAGATCATAGTGTTAAGTGAACCTGGATTCAAATCGCGTACGCCTCCAGAGCCTACTCATTCACCATTAAGCTCTAGAGCTGCCTAACAAAGATGATGAGTTTGAGCAAAGAGTCAACCCCATCAAATGAGAGAAAGACTGAAAAGCACCTACAGAATTCTACAATCAAAGCATCAACAGGGAGGCAAATGAAATCCCTTTCGCTAGAGTGGAAGAGGCAGAAACCACATCACAAATGCTAAGGAGTGAGAAAATAGCACAGTAAATAGCTACTGCTTAAAATATGCCACATGTGCCAGATGCTTCACATACAACATACTTTTTAATCTTCTATACTGCTAGGTAGGTATTACTATTCCCATTTATTTATTTATTTTGTTTTTTTGGAAACAGTCTCACTGTGTAGTTCATGCTGGCTTTAAATTCACTATGTAGCCCATGCTGGCCTTGAAGCCACGGCAATTCTCCTGCCTCAGTCTCCCAAGTGCTGGGATTACAGGCATGTGCTGCCACACCCAACTACTATCCTCATTTTAAGGAGGAAACAGAGTCAAAGAGTCAAGGAAGGCAAGTGATAGAGACATCACACTGCAAACATACAACAGACTTGGGTTCTGGCCTAATCCATCTGACCCCAACCCAAGCAGGATTCAAGTCAAACACCAAGTTGAAAAAACAAACCAATTTCACATGCTATGGATACATAATATGGTATTTTAGTCATTAACTTCAGTAAAAAGAACAAGTTGAATTTGTTTGAAGTTTTAAATGTTTTAACTTATTTTTCATCAAGGGAATTCCTATCTTAGCATTCTTCTACTGGACCACAAAGCAAAAGTTCAATCTTGCTTCTTCTTCTTAATCTGATACAACTCCTATGGCAGAACTTTTACAATGACTCAAATTTTAAATGATGCAAAGAGAAACTACAAAAGAAAACAAAGTTGAAACCTTGTTGTTAAACATGCAGTTTAGGCAACACCAGTCCTCTCATAAAGACAAAAACAAAACACAGCCTGGCATAATTACATGTCTGTAACCACTTATGTCCACAATTCACACCTTGGCTGCATATCAACTTACAATTAATGAATGTATTGTTCCACTTTCAAAGTCATGACAAAATCACAGTACCTTCCAATATGGCCTTCCTCTTTTTAAAAATTAAATTCACTATTGTCCCAAGACTACAAATAATTCTCTTTGTCTTCTGGTTTTTTTAACTATCTGGCCATTTTAAAAAAATTAAAGCCATTTATTAAAATTTAATAATTTGGGACTTAACAGACACTTAAGAAAATCAGTCATGAGCAATGCTAAGATTAACGCTTAGGTTCAGCATGAAATCTTATTTTAACATCAAAATTTAGTGTAAATAATGGGAAATGGTTTAAAAACAATGCTTGTAACGAAATGCAACAAAACCCAATTGCTAAATGACAATGCCTCACAGACTGTGTCATGGGGTCCCCAGAATTACCCTTAAGAGTGCTAAAGATTGCTTGTCAAATTTATTTGCTTTCTACCCAGGGAACATAACTTAAGGATTTCCAATTTTATTAAAATAAAACTTACATGAATATGCTATTTGCTAAAAACTCAGCCTTTGCTCCATTTCTCTATTTTAACTGGAACGTCAGGATACACAAAATGTTTAAAACCCTTTTCCATGGTAATGGGATTATGCAGCAAGCCAGTACTGACA
>RJWM01044699.1:0-13145 GCA_004363535.1 Dasyprocta punctata | reverse complement strand
GTAAAGTGGTAACTCAAGTCTGTAATACAAGAACTCAGGAATCTGGGGTAGGTAGATGATCTCAGTGGCCTACATAGTGAGTTCTTCACCTAAATATATAGTGAACAGAGAGAGAAGGAGTGAGAGAGAAAAATAATAAAGAAATGTTTTTGATGATGCTGATCATTAAAAGGTAAGAAAGGGGAGGGCAGGAGAGCAATAGTGATTAAAGAGGATCAGGGTGCAATATTTGCACTAATCAAAAATTCTCTGAAAAGGATTGTGAGTAATGCTGCTTAGGCTTGCCATTTTGTAGCCCATTGTCCTGTAAAATTTTATGGAATAAATCTTCATAGTTAAATTGTTTTTCTCATTCCATTTTCAAACCTACCCAGAAATCCTAAAATAGTTGTAGAAAATCTCCCTTGAAACACTAAAAATCTGCACAACTATGCAACTTTTTAAATACTCAACAATTATATTAATACTTGTACTCTGTGGTTATATCTCCATGAAATTGTTATACGATTTCATCCTGTCCCAGATGAGAAAATGATATACAAAATTGTAAATACTTGGCTCAATGCCACAGAGCATTAATATTATAAAAATATCACAGTGTAGGAAGATGATGATGAACGGGGTGCTGTCAAGGTTCAAATGAAGATGTGTGTGCTCTGTGAGTAGCAGGGAGATCATAATCGAGTTATTTTACCCCTCTCTGCTCCATCTTGTTTCATCACCAATGGGATTCAGCCTCTACATGCATTTACTGAGCTCTGCTCTGAGTGCTGTGGAAAATATTGGCTTGTTGATTTACAGGACCACAGGGAACTCCAGCTGGCTGTCCAAGGAAGGTTTCTCAACACAGAGCAAAGGGCATTTGTCAGCTATCTGGATAATAGTAAGCTCTGGGACTCCAGTTTAGAAGGAGATACAAGGAAGGAATTGCAACTTGGGAGGGTCCATGTGGCTCTTGAGGTTCCTGAGGTGAAGAACTGTGAAGAGATGAAAAAATAAAGAAGAGACAAAAGCTGAGATCAGGAGAAACCCTTATCTCCTGATGGGAAGAAAGCAATTGCTCAATCACTGTAGCATGTTTATTTATATACTCAAAAGCATGATGCCAATTTCAACCACACTGCCTGGAAACCCAATGCTTGTCATTGACTGAACATCCAAAAGAAAATGCTGATTACAGTGTAACAGAGTCAGTAAGTTTAGCATTATTATCTTATCTAAATATCAAACACCTTATAACATAAAATGGAACAGTTTTTTTTTTGACAAACCTGGATGTTTTAACATTTGAATACCTGTAGAGTGTTAACAAACAGTTACATATTTTACACAGAAAATTAGAAATCAAAACCATATACAAAATCATAGCATGACAATCATGATGACCTTTTGTAATATACCTGAATTTTCATTTCAACATAAAATGTCCTTTTTGGTCTATCATCCCAATCTAACACATAAGAAGATTTTACCTAACTCATTGAACTTTAGTGGGTTGTACATCTTATAAGTTTTTGCTAAAGGCCAGTGTCTCAGTGTGAATAAAATTCTGCTACCACAAACAAACTGTTTTCCATTTTGCAAAACCTGTACATGTGGAAGCATGAATACATTAATCCACCATGAGATTAATAAAAATCATTTGTCATAGCCATATAAAACCTTTGTATCAGAGCATCTTTAAATAAAAAACTTTACTGTATTATTTCTTTTGACAATGACCAGTGTGAACACATCACAATAATATATTTTTATGACATTAGTTGCAGTGACTCCCATAAGGCTATGGACATCATTGGGGCCTTCCATTTATGAACAAGAGCTGGTTAAATGCTACCAGGCAGCTACTTTCTTATTCATTCCCTCACCCCAACAGATTTTTGTTTAATAGCTTAACAATTTTTTGATGACTTATGAAACAACATTTAATACAGTGTTTTTGAACAATGAGAGACTCTCAAGTTATGAGAAACAGCAATACACATTGCATTTACACAATCCATTTGAGCAAAATTTTGACTAGATAAGAGCTCAGGTGGAAGCATACTTTTGTTTGTTTGTTTGTTTGTTCATTTGTTTGTTTTTAATTCTATGACCCAAATTAAACTTTGATTAAGTGATCCAAAATTGCAAAAGAAATAAAAGAGAAAAAATAGCTGAGCTCAAATAAAGGAAACAACTGTTCATAGAATGAACAAATGGACAAACATTTATAGACAATCTGTACCAATTTGGGTAGACATACAAACAAGCACACAGCTTATAGAGTCCACAACAATGCTCTAAGTACCCAGGGGCTATTTATACACTTGTGCCATGCCCCTTTACTGAACTGGCTCATTTCTTATGCTCCATGTACTCAGGACTAGATAACCTGTTCATCTCCAGTACCATGCTCTCAGGGCATTTCTCAGGCACTCTGTGCCCTTGGGCACTCTTGTATGGGTGCTTGTGCTTCTAGCTCTGCATGTGTGAATGGTCACTAGGTCAGCAACTTCCAACAATAGCTTAACAGACTGGACAAACAAAGAGATACACAAGCAGACAAACATCTTACAAAATCAGAGTGTACTCTAATATATTTGTAACCAAATTGAATTACGATCATTTTTTACAATTGTAGAATTTATAGCTATAAATACACTAGTCAGATTTGTTGCAGGTCCATTAGCAGAGATCTCTTATAAAAAATGGAAAGGACAAAACCTTATCTATAATTAACATATATTTTTGTCATAGGACTTACCATACACTCCTATCATCTACTTAGACTTCTGGCTTTATTTTTGGTGATCATTTGGGTATTCTGGGTCAATTAAAGTTGATTCTAACTTCATCCTTTCCTATCATTTGTGGTGTGGTCTCCAAGGTATTGTAAGAGCAGCTGAGTTATTTAGAAATATTATAGGCAGTCAGACATGGCTAGGCTCTCATGGAAGCCAGCACAGAGGGCCAGATGTCTTGTGACATTGGAAGAGACACACACCTCTTGCTGTGGGCCAGGTCACAAGACAGAAAGCAAAACAAATGCAACCACACCCTAAGTATAAACATAAGTGATTAGATATGGATCACCTTGACAAGCCAGGAGTCACCATCCCAGCCCCCTACAGAAAAAGTCCTGGATCCGTAAGAATGCTTGCTTGCTATGTGGCTCACTTCCCCATTGTCTCTGATTTTGTCAATTTTGCAAAAACAATGAATCTTATTGGTTGACCACAGTTCTGTCCCACCTCATGCCTATCTACCTTGGGAGTTCGCAGTTTTCTCCATCATGGTTTTACTCTATAAAAGTCACTAAAAAAGACAGTGTCTTTGGCAATCCACTCAGGACCCCTTCTGACTCTCTGAGACAAAAACATTCTTTCTCTCAATAAATATTTCTGCTCTTAAACTTCATTATTCCTAAAATTCATTCTTCAACTTTAGAGAATATGAACTTGTACTGGACATATACTAGGTCAGGAGTTTCATTCCCCTATATCATTTGGAGGTCTTGTACTGAGATCATCGAATGGAGGTAAAAGTTTGCTTCTGCTTCATAGACTCTGGACTGGGACTCATTTGGGTAACAAATTTTATGCTTCAAATTTTGCTTTGTCTTTGTCAGTTGCTTATAATTACTTTTGACAGTTACTTGTGATTTGTTTTGGCCATTGTTTTTAATTGCTTTATGTCTTAGAGCTTTGTTAAAATAATGGTAAATATAAATCAAAGTATGGGAATGTTATAAGGTTATGATATTTCTTTAATGGGACATTTTTATTATTTTGTTTTTGTACATGTTGCATTTAAAATAGTTGCTAAATTTACTGGTACTCCTTGCTTGACTGTATTTAGACAATGCTAGAGAAAATAGTATTAGAACACCCCTAACAGACTTTAATATGAACTTCTGTAAAATGGGTCTTCTTAAATGAAATCTAGCTCACACTTATAAAATATACATGTCTGCAATAACACTGGGACTCCTTTCACCGTTTAAATGGTGCTAAGATGGTGACTGGTCTCTCAGACTTGGAGGCTTTGATCTTCCTCTGCATTCTAGAGGAAATAACAAGCCTGTTCTGCTTCAGTTTCCTTTCTTTGGCTTTATTTCTACTCATTTCCCCACTTTTTACTTTCCTTGTAGAGGCATGGAAAATCAGAAAGAACTCTAGATTATTCTAACCTTTTTCTCCTAAGTTAAGTCCATAGAAAACAAGCATTTGCTAATGCCAAAGACAATGAAGTCATCTTGGTAGAGGGACACATACCCTGTCTCTGGATCAGATGAGACATTGGAATTGTACCTGTCCAGGAGAATGCACCTAAAAGCCATGTCCTGGCTTAGTGTTCTGGGCCACAATCTCCTCTGGAGATTGAACCTGAGACACAGTGGGGAGAATCAATTTCCACGTGACAATGGATGGAGCTACTCCCAAAAGCAGCACACTTAAGGGCTCTACACGTTTTAGACTAAGGAGGGTCTCCAAACTTTCAAGTTGTGGTCTTTAAAACCTTTATTGTAATTTTATAGAGCACTGGGTAATGATCTTGCTCAGGATTTTTCTTTTGTTTAAGAGAAAATGGACACAGAAAAGAGAAACAAAAAGCCAAAGAGACAAACAAACAACAACAACAAATCTGATATGATAACATTATAGGTTTACAAAATGAGATGGTTGGAGTTTGACAGTTGTTGTAATATTGCATGTCATTACCTTCAAAGGGGTTGTTCAGATTAACAGATATAGACATGCAAAATTGATCTAATCATATGAGTATTAAATGTTCTTTTTCAATAGCTAATGCATTTAGTAATATAGTCATTTTTACCATCTTATGTATACTTATTTATAAATTTATGTCTTTTTCCTTTTCCTTGCCTTCTTTCCTCCTTTCCTCTTAGAATACCTCTTGTCTTTAAAGTAACTGCCCATATCATTAGGCCTAATATAATCATACAAAATACTTCAGAATAAAGCCAATAAGTAATAAAACAATGGTCACAGAAAAGAGAAACAAAAAGCTAAAGGGACCAACAAACAATAACAAATCTGATACTGTAACATTATAGGTTTATAAAATGAGATGATTGGAATTTGACAGTGGTTGTAACATTGTATATTGTTACCTTCAAAGGGGTTGCTCAGATTGACAGATATAGACATGTAAAATTGATCTAATCGTATGAGTCAACAGTTCTCTCTCAATAGTTAATGCATTTAGTAGTATAATCATTTTTACCATCTTATGTATACCCACATATAAATCTATGTCTTTTTCCTTTTCCCTTCCTTCTTCCTTTCCCCTTGTAATACCTCGTTATCGTCAAAATAACTTCCCTTACCATCGGGCCTAATATAATCAAACAAAATAGTACAGAATAAAACCAACAAAAAATAAAACAATGAAAGCAATACATAGTAATACAACATTGATTTCTATAATGCCTCATATTATCTTCTAAGCAGTTGCCTATATCATCTGTTATAATACAATCAAACAAACCAAAATAGGTTAAAATCACTCAAAACAGAACAATGAAAGTGATACAGGGTTTCAAAACAAGGTGATCGAATATCAATAAAGGCTACCCTAATATATTTTGCTATCTTTGGAATAGCTGTCTATGTCATCATATATAATAAAATTAGGCAGGTCGAGATAGAATAAGATCAAACTAAACAGCTCATTGAAAACAATACTGGACTCAAATCCTGACGATGGATTATTCAACTGTCTGCCCCATTTGGTGATATCCCTCTGCCACTATTTCTGGAGCTGTGGAATTTTTAATCTCTCTCTAAAATGTCCTCCACTATTCTTTATAGAGTTGGCTTGGTTGTCATAAATTCCTTTAGTTGTTCTTTGTCATGGAAGTATCTTGTTTCTCCATTGATTTTGAAAGATAGTTTTGCAGGGTACATCAATCTGGGTTGGAAGTTGTTTTCTTTCAGGGCTTGAAATACTTCACTCCAAACTCTTCTTGATGTGATGGTTTGTGTTGAGATGTCTGTCGTGATTCTGATGGGTTTTCCTTTGTAGGTGATCTTTTTTTTCCTCTCTAATAGCTTTTAATATTCTGTTTTTGTGTTAAATTTCTGAGATCTTGATTATTATATATCTGGGTGTAGGTATATTTTGGTTATGTTTAGCTGGAGTTCTATATGCTTCACTTATCAGAAAGTCACTCCCTGTTCCCATGCTTGGAAAGTTTTCTGAAATTATTTCTGTAAATAGGCCTTTAATTTGATTTGTATTGACCACTGCTTTTTCACTCACACCTTTTATTCTTACGATATGTTTCTTTGGGTTGTCTTGCAGCTGTTGTATTGTTACTTCGGGTTCCTTGTCATTTTTAGGAGATCTTTCCTTTCACGATCGTAAGATGCAAACCTGTTTTCAAGGTTTCAAAGTCTATCTTTAGTTTCCTTCAGGTGGTTTTGCCAACTTTCATTGGAGTTTTTGATTGCCTAGTAATCTCTTTGAATCTGTTTCATATATTCTAAATCTTTTTTATATTGTTCATTCCAGATTTCCCTCATTTTCCTATGCTCCATTTTTTCATCTATGTCTCCTTTAGAGATGCCTAGCAATTCTTTTATTATGTTTTTCATTTCTTATTTTACTAGAGTTAGTATTTCTGCTCTAATTTCTTTTATAGCCTCATGAAGTTGTTTCTTTACTTCAGTCGTCATCACCTCAGAGACTTTAGTTGTGGGACTCCCGACCTCTTCTGCATTTGCTTCTCCTGGATTTGTTCTGCTTAGATTGGAGGCCAGAGCCTACCTTTTGCTTCTTTGTCTTGACATATTCCTGGGTTTTCTGGACAAGTGTGTACCAGGGATCTTGGTATTACTCGTGTTGTCTGTAATTTCTCTAAAGTTAGACTGGCTCTTCTAGCTAGTGCTGATTGTGGATATCTGATGATTACCACTGGGTGTGCTGTTACAGCACTGTCTGCTGCCTTTCCCCAGCCCTAGTCTTTCCCAAAGACTAGGAAATGAAATAATTAAACCAATTCTCTCCTTCCCACAGTCAAAGACTCTCAAACAACTAAGGGGATTCTTAGGGATTACAGGTTTTTTGCCACCTTTGGATTCCCAGGTATATAGAAGTTACATGACTCCTCTACCAACTTATAAGAGAGACCCAAAAGGCAGATACCCATATTTTAATCTGGGAACCTGATTCCCAAGCTGCATTCCAGAAGCTTAAACAAGCAGTGCTAAGTGCTTCAGCCCTGAGCCTAACCACAGGATATCATTTCAATTTATATGTTGATGAGAGGCAAGTCATGGCTTAAAAGTGCTTATGTAGGATCAAGGACTCACTTAACAACCTATAGGGTATCTTAGCCATGAACTAGACATTGTAGTGAAAGGATGGCCTGCTTGCCTTAGAGTTGTGGCAGCTATAGCTCTTCTAGTGCCAGAGGCATCCAAGCTGACTTTAGGCAAAGATCTCATCATAAACATACCTCACAATGTGGCAGGACTTCTTTCTTTCAAAGAGAGTCTATGGCTATCAAAAACCAACTTCTTAAATACCAGGCTCTACTTCCAGAAGCACCAGTTATTCAAATAAAGACATGTTCCTCCTTGAACCCTGCCACAGTCTTAACAGAGGAGGAGGAAATAGAGGTTGACATACATGACTGTGAATGAGTAATCCACCATACATAAGCAGGCAGATAAGACTTATTAGATGCACCCCTTATTCACCCTGATTTAACCATCTTCTGTGATGCCAGCTCCTTCATGGAAGATAGAACAAGAAAGGCAGGGTTTCCAGTGGTAATTGTACATCAGACTCTTGAAAGTTCCTCACTTATGCCTGGAGCTAGTGCTCAGCTAGCAGAAGTCATAGCCCTGACCAGGGCCCTACAGCCCAGCAAAGGACAAAAAGTCAATATTTATACTGATTTGAGATATGCTTTCCTAGTATTACATGCCCAAACAACCATATGAAAAGAAATTATCTAACAGCCAATGGATCTCCCATAAAGTATCATAAGGAGGTAGATTATCTTTTATTATGTGTCTATAGGCCTTCCAAAGTGGCAGTAATTCACTGTAAAGGACACAAAAAGAGGACTGATGAAGAATCTCAAGGTAATCAACTGTCTGATAGAGCAGCTAAAAAGGCTGCCTGAGGGTCCCCATGTCGGACTCCCCTGATCTGAGAAAAATCCCTTGCTCATACCCGACCCAAACATACTCAGTCAGAAATCAAATGGGCTGTCTCCCATGGATGCCAGTTCCAGTCATCAGGATGGTTACAATAAGATGATGATAAATTGTTCCTTCCTGATGCTAGTCAATTGAAAATTATGAAGTCTTTTCACCAAGTCTTTCATTTGGGGAGAGACAGGACCCACCACATGGCTTCAAAGTTATTCATAGGAAGACGGTTTTCCCAGACAATACAACAATAATTAAAACATGTGAGCTCTGTCAAAAAAAACCAGTCCTCTTAACTGAACCATAATTCCTCCAGCCATTCAGAGACATGGTAAATACCCCAGGGAAGACTGGCATCTCAGTTTTACTCATATGCCAAAAAATAAGGGACTTCAGTACTTATTGGTCTGGGTAGATACTTACACAAACTGGATTGAAACCTTCCCTTGTAGAACAGAAAAAGTACAAAAAGTAGTAAATTTTTGGTCTCAGAAATCATCCTCAGATTTGGACTTCCTAAGAAATTACAAAGTGATAATGGATCTTCTTTTAAAGCACCAGTCATGCAAAATTCTCTGTCCCCTCCACTGTGCATGGGGGCCCCGATCCTCAGGAAGGGTAGAAAAGGTAAATAAAACCCTAAAAAACATCTTTGTAAAATGACTCAGGAAACCCACCTTCAGTGGCCTCACTTACTACCTTTAGCTCTTATCAATATCAGAAATATGCCTCAAATTCTAGGCCTCAGTACATTTGAAATGCTTTATGGACACCCTTTTCTCACTAACGACTTCCTTTGCAATAGAGAAAGTGATGCCTTACTAAAAGATGTCACCTCATTGGCTAAATTCCATCCAACTCTTCAAGAGCTAACAGAATCTCAGCCTAAAGAAAAGGGAAATCCTATATTCCATCCTGGAGGTTTAGTATTGGTAACTTCCCTCCCTCATCATCTCTTTTCCTAGAACCAATTTGGGAGGGACCTTATACAGTGATCTTGTCTACTCCTGCATCAAGACAACATGCCTGGACTCAGATATATCACACTGTTACAGACAACTGAGTTAGAAATATTATAGGCAGTCAGACAGGGCTAGGGCCTCATGGAAGCCAGCACAGAGGACCAAATACTTTGTGACTTTGGAGGAGAAACACACCTCTTGCTGTGGGCCAGATCTCAAGACAGAAGGCAAAACAAATGCAACCACACCCTAGGTGCAAATATTAGGGATTAGGTATGAATCACCTTGACAAGCCAGGAATTACCATCCCAATCTCCTTCAGAAAGAGTTACTGATCCATAGGAAGGCTCACTTGCTAAGTGACTTGATTCCCCATTTGTCCTTGATTGGGTCAATTTTACATAAGCAATTAATCTTAATGGTTGAGCACAGTTCTGTCCCACCTCATGCCCATATGCCTTGCAATTTCCCAGTTTTCCCCATCATGGTTTTACTCTATAAAAGTCCCTAAAAAATGACAGTCTTTGACAACTCACTCAGGACCCCTTCTGTCTCTCTCTCAGACAGAAGCTTTCTTTCTCTCGATAAATATTTCTGCTCTTAACCTCCATTCTTTCTAAAATTCATTTTTCAGTTTTAGAGAACACATACTTGTACCAGACATATAGTAGGTTGGGAATTTTGTTCCCCTATATCAGTATCACTGTCATAGTGTTACAGGCAACTGAGTTAGACAGAAATATTATAAGCAGCCAGTCAGGGCTAGGCCCTCAAAGGAACTGGTACAGAGGGCCAGATATCTTGTGACCTTGGAAGAGATATACACCTCTTGCTGTGGGCCAGATCTCAAGACAAAAGGCAAAACAAATGCAACCACACCCTAAGTATAAGCACTAGGGTTCAGGGATGGATCATCTTGAGAAGCCAAGAATTACCATCCCAATCCCCTAATCTGTAAGAATGCTCACTTACTATGTGACTCGCTTCCCCATTTGTCCTTGATTTGGTCAATCTTACCTAAACAATTAATCTTATTGGTTGACCACAGTTCTGTCCCACCTCAAGCCCATCTGCCTTGCGAGTTCCCAGTTTTCCCCATCAGGGTTTTGCTCTATAAAAGTCACTAGAAAAGACAGAGTCATTGGCAACCCACTTGGGCCCCCTTCTGTCACTCAGACAGAAGCTTTCTTTCTCTCAATAAATATATTCTGCTCTTACCCTCCATTGTTCCTAAAATTCATTCTTTGCTTTTAGAGAACACAAACTCGCGCTGGACATAGAGTAAGTTGGGAGTTTCATTCCCCTATATCATTTGGAGGTCTGGGGTTGTTTTTCCTATATCATTTGGAGGTCTCCCACCAAGATCTTTCTCCTATATCATTTGGAGGTCTCCCACCAAGATCGTTTTCCTATATCAATAGGACTAAGCATCTGCTTCTTGAGAGGTGGAGTGAACTCCTCTGAATTCGGATCCATGCTACAGTTGGACAACATGTTCTGGCACCCAGATAGGCGATTCAGCATTCTCTGAAGAGACACAGATGCTCAGACAGCCAGCTCCAGGCCTGTAAAATACACCAAACAATACATGCATTTAGTTGCTTTATGTACCCTAGTTGCTATCAACTTAGCCAGTCCTCCAAACCAGCAGGTTGCTTAAGGAGGTGGGGGGATGTCCTTGATTATTAGCCCACAGGAGGCACATCTCTTTCTTTCCCTGGAGTCTGCGCTGGTCACTCACACTCACCAGGAATGAAGGCTAGTTGTCTTCAGGTTGGAGCCTCCCTGCCTAACATGGTGGGTTCTCAGGAGGCACATCTCTTTTTCCTCCACTGTCTCTTTCTGAAGCACCCTTCTTAGCTTTTTTCTTTTACCTGATTGAATTGTCTTGCTGCTGTTAGAGTTCCATCTTTATTAGGATTTAAAAATTGTTAATAGTACATACTGTCCAATGATCTCTTATGAGGTATAAATTTTGTAGGTAAAATTCCCTTTTTATGTTTTTGTGATTCAATTTTGAGCAAGTTTAACAATTTCTAGGCTGTGTTATGTGTGAGGAACATAGTTTAACAATTTGTCAGGCTTATTTCCGAGTCATAAGGCAGAAGTCTTTTAATGGAAGCTGGTAGGGGAAACAGAAGCCTGTTGAGCAGTGTCTGAAGGAGTAATATTTCATGGCAGTGGAAGACAGCAAAAGTAGCAAGAAAAAAGGAGGGGAAGCATAAGCCTCCTTTTTTCCCCTACACTGTAAGCAGGCTACCACACTAGAGTGGGTGCAGCATGCACACCACGTCCTTGCCCTGCTCTTGCACAGTAGAAGGATATTTACAAAGTGAGAACTCTGGCCCCCCACGAAGTCACTAAGCTAAGTTTCCAAACTTCAAGTTGGCACAATGTATCAACCATTCCAATCCACCATTGTCAAGCTGGTACCTAAGCACATTGCTTTGAATCAGTTTTTACATACAAAGTCATGCTTACTTTTAGCATTTCACAACTTGAATATTTTAACACAGATGTAACAGTCTTTAAATACCAGTATTAAGTCTATCAACATTATATTACAATAGAACCAGAATATTTCTCCCTTGCTGCTGAAAATAGCAACATTGTTTCTCCATCACCCTCCTCTGGGCCAAACTCCAGGCTCTGAGCTCTTTGGTTCCCTCCCTTGCCTGGGGGAACATGAGAAGTTGTGAGACGAGCAGAAAGCAGCAGTTTATCCCTGATAAATAATGCTTTAAAGCTCTATAGAGATCCAGATAGATTTGTGCTGGTTTGTTTTTCCCTAGCCTTGGTCTAAATTGTTTTTATTTTTTCCCAAGTATGCAAATTTGCAATTTCTTCTTCTGGAAACAAACAAACTCAAGAAATTTAGCAAGCTGTGTGGTGTCAGTGTACTGCAATCTAAAAATTATTATTAGAAAGCAAGAAAGACCTAAGTAAATGTGGATTTATATTGATTGTGAATTTGAAACAAGTACTCTTGTGGTAAAAATTTTGAAAAACAACAGAGCAGAAATTGTTGTTTGTGCCTCAGTTAAGGTTACCAGCACAGCTATTGTTCTGTCATCTTTTTCTCCCTTGGGATTTGTAGTTAGGTGTTGCAAGGAGAACAACTACATACAGAACACAGAATTTATATTATTTTATGATGGTCACCCAGAGTTAAATGCAAGAAAGTGTAGAAAATATGTCCACAACTCTAAAGACCTAGAAAATCCAGCCTAGGGCCTGGATCCCACAGTGCTATCCCACATAAGTCCAGCTGAAGACCTACAGCCCATGACAATGCCTCCCATGACTCCAACCTGAGGACTAGCGCATACAACAGTGACTCATGCAAGTCTGTTTTACAGATCTGCACCAGGGAGACCCAAAGGTCAGTGGTAGAAGCTAGAAAGTCTATGACAGTGGGGCAAAGGATCCATACCAGTAGGTTGGGGGTTCTGTAGTGGAGCCAGGAAGCAATGCTCAAAAGTACTCTAGCCATCCTCAGGGACAACATCCAGAGCACCTCTAATGATGAACAGCCAAGTACATATCAGAAAGCCAGCTAGACAGCTTCTCCTAGAGACTGCACACATCTTCCCCTCTGGAGCCAGGAGGTGATGCTCAACATAAGGACCAGAGGTCCTCCAAAGTGAACCCCAGCCATTCTCAGAGACAGGGTCCTGAGCTCCTCCAATGAGAATAACTGAATTCATATTAGGTAAGCTACCTATGACGAACTCCTACAAGAGAACCAATAGCTCCGAACAACAACATTTAGGGGAACCCACAAAGCCCCACTCTTCCATTCCACATCTCCTGTTCTGCTGGCAATTTTCCTTAGGTGGATCATCTACACTCAGCACCATGCAGATTTAATTCAGCTGGTGGTAAATTGACCACCGGTTTTTAATCCATAACAGGACTTGATTTTAAAATAATACCCTGAGCCAATTTTCTTGTGGCTGTCTCAGCAAGCTTACTATCATTAAGATACTTCCTAATCTAAATTCACAAAAAAGAA
>RJWM01044698.1:0-13155 GCA_004363535.1 Dasyprocta punctata | reverse complement strand
ACTCCTAATCTACTTCTGTCTCATTAGCAAAAATAAATAGGTTGGTGTGAGGCACCCAGATGGATACAGTGGACGAGTTTGGTGCTGTTCAAGGACGCGCTGCAGGCTCAAGGCCTGGGTCAGATGGCAACTGTGTACTCCTTTGTTTTCCTTTTCCCAAAAAAGAGAGTGAGAAAAAGAGATGAGATTAGCAGCTCTCCTAGTTAAGCCACCCACTCACCTGGTCACTGGCCAAGGCCCCCACAGAGCTTCCTCCTGCCTCCCTGTGTGAGCAATGGGGCCAGCAGGGGGCCAGCCCAGGTCACCAACCAGCCAGCCTGTGCTCAGCCCTTTCAGTACCTTTGCTAGGGGAAGGGTCTCACCCGTGGGCACACAGTACCCCCACACTGCACCCCATCTCCTCCTTGGCGAGAATAAGGGATGCCCAACTCTCCTTAGTTAGCATCCACTCACCCTCCTGCATGGGAGGGGTCTGGGAAGGAAGAGACAAATACAGTAAATTAATTAAAAGATCAGGTAATTATGAAATGTATTATGGTATCTGCAGCTATTTGGAAGATAACAAAAGGCATTATGGTAACTTTTGTTGGCTTCATAAGGTTTTGAAATCCTGTATCACTTATGCTGGTTTATTTTTTATTGGTTTTATTTTGTTTTATTTTCCTTGGTTTTATCCTCTTTAAAATAAAATAAAATAAAATAAAACAAAATAAAGAAATGCATTATAGGTCATTAATTGGCTGAGGTGTAAAGCACAGATTAGGTGACCAAGAAAGACCCAAAGAAGAGCCAAGGGACAGAAAGATAGAAGACGAAGGAGGGCAGTCTAGGGACCAGGAGTGAAGGGACACAAAGAAGCAAGATAAAGTGGGTAGCAGGGCACCCAGACTGGAGGCTCAGTCAGGCAGCAGGACAGCTTCTGACTCCCCCTTTAGGAGCACGGGTGACCCAGCCAGGCACCTCCCAGCGCTTAGTCTGGAGCAGAATTCTTGCCCGTTCCTCTCTTGGATCACGCAGGGATTCTGCCACAGGAGCAGGAAACCTGGAAGATGCACAAGACAATAAGTGACCAGGAATACACACACCCTCTCCCTGCCAGGGAGCCCCAGTGTATTGGGTGGTACTATGTACCCCCAAGTCCTCATATACATTTGATGGGGCTAATTCCAGCGCTTGCATGTGTTCGGTTTGTTGTCTAGCACCGGGATTAGTGATGTGAATGCTACACCCGCCCACGGGTGGAGCTGACATACAATGTAAGGGAAGGCGGGTCTTCCTCTTCCGTCTCTCCCCCCCCCACCAGCGCGCCTTGCTGCTTGCAGCCGCCATGAAGGGCAGCCCCGCCACGCCATGCTGACTTGGAGCTAGCTAAGTATGGACTGAAACTCCCGAGAAACTTTAAGAATAAACCTTTCCTTCCCTAATTTTGGGCATCAGGTATTTTGTCTCGGCAATGAGTAAAAAGTAACTAAGACACCCAGCTCTCCTATCACTCAGCACACAGGCGACTGAGGAAGCTCCTTGTGCCTGCAGTTGGCCCCAGCCTTGTGCCCTGTAGCCACAGCAGCACAAACGAATCCACAGATCAGCCTGGCACCATGAAGACTCTGGACTTTAAATGGTTACTAGACCCACAACCTGCAAACGTAGGTCAGGATCTTCCGGCTGGACAGGATGATGACTGTAAAAACAAAATTTAAACAGGATGAAAATTCTCCTTATATAATAGTTAAAGTAACCAAGATACAATAAAAAATCACCCATCATACTGAGAACCAGGAAAATCACCCCTTGAACACAGACACCGAACAGCTGATGCATCACCAAGATTAATCAGATATTAGATTTAACAGACAAGGTTGAAAATAGACATCAACAAAAGTGCTTCAAGGTTCTGGGGCGCAGCTCAGTGGGAGAGCATTTGCCCAGTGTGTTTGCAGCTCCATCTTCAACAAAAATAAGTAAGTAAATAAATAAACGTGTTTCAGTGAGCATTGAAAATTCTCTGGATTGGGCTACAACACGAGCACAAGGCTGGCCTGAGCTACATAGTGTGACCCTGCCTCAAAAAACCAGAGCCAGGAGTTTGGCTCAGTGTCTTAAGCACCTGTCTGGCAGGTGCAAGGTTGTGAGTTCAATCCCCGGTGCTGAAAAAAAAAAGAAAAAAAGAAAGAAAATTCTCTGGACACAAATGAAAACGTAGAAGTTTAAGCAAACAAAAAAAAAAGATTATTTAAAAACAACCGATGAGGCTGGGGATATAGCACAGTGGCACAAGTACCTGCCTGGCAAGCACAAGGTCCTGAGTTCAACTCCCAGTACAAAAAAAAAAAAAAAAAAAAAACCTGAGTATTATCAAAGTGAAAATAGAATAACCGAAATAGAAAACTGGCTGCATAGGCTCAAGAACACAGAGACAACAAAGATAGCATTGGTGAATTTGAGGTCAGCTCAATAGAATTTACTTCCCCTGAGCACAACAGAAAGTAAACTAGGAGAAAAAGGGGCACAGCTTCAGGGATTATGGGACAGTGACAAAAGACAGAGGAGAACAAGAATCTTCAGAGAAATGATGTTGGAAACTTAGTCAGTTTCCTAAAAGACACAAATCTACAGATGCAGGAAGCAGAACATATCCCAAACAGAATGAACCAAAAGAAATCCATATCAAGACACATTGTCATTCAACTGTTGGAAATTAAAGACAAAATTTAGAGGGAAGCTCAAGAAAAATCATGAGATGAATGTGATCATTATTTATATCTAAATGTATCAATAAAATCTAATTTTAAAAAAATCAAGAATTATCTTTAAAATAGTTAAGATAAGCCAGGGATGGCAGCACAGCACTCTAGGAGGCTGAGGGAGGAGGATCACAAGTTTATGAGACTTTGGGGGACATTTTAGATCTAACCCCTAACTACCAAAAAAGGTAAGAAATAAAACAAGAATTGACATAGCACATTTTGCTGGGCCTGTGACTGCACAACTCTTAAGCCAAGACTATGGTATAAAGTAGTTTTGCCTTTAGCAAAAAGTCAATGTTTTTGTTTGCTGTGGATAAAGGAACTTGTGATTCTGGCAGCTGGTCCTAGGCCAAAATGGGAAAATGAAGGCCTCTCCTGAAATGCACAAACCGACCACAGTAATAGATCTAAATCATCAATGCATTGATCAAAAAGGGGTTCGTGTCAGTGCGGGCTTGGGTGGTCATCTGGGCTCTCCTGCAGTACAGCCGCACCGAGGCACTTCAAGGCTTCCTTAGCCGGCACTGTGGGAAGCGACTGCCTTTGGTGGACATGGGCCCGCAGGGCCGCTGGCAGGACAGTGCCTACTGTCCTGTGTCAAGTTCCCTTGGCACAGTGGCATCTGGCACAGAAGCCAGCTAACTTCCTTCTCTGAGTCCACGCCCAGGACACCCTTGATGGTGTTTAAACTTCCAGTGAGACCCACGTGCAGGAGACAGGAGCTGGCATAGGGAGCAACCCTAGCACCCTGACTCTGCAGCCGTGTTGTTGAGGATTAACTCAGACTGCGCTGCTTCTGTCACCGCTTTCCTGAAGGTGGCTACCACATGTCCACTCCTGCCTCGTGGGCTGTGGGTCTCTGGTGCTGTGGGGCTTCTGAACCTAGAAGAGAGTGCAGAATAGGGTGGCACTGCTGAGTCAGGGATTCTGCCCCAGAACTGCCCAGCCCAGCCTGCTCGCGTTTAGGAGCCTCTGCCAGGTGCACATGCTCAGGCTATGAGAGATGCGAGGGGAAGAAGCTAGAGCGGAGAGAGGAGTCACCGGCTCAGGTGCCTCCCTGGGACAAGCACATATGCACAGCCCCATCCCTGCCACCCTCCTCGACCATCCCGGGCCCACTGCGCTGCCCCTCAGTCCGAAAGCTCGTTGTCACACTCTGCGTGGCTCTATCCATTTGCACATAGGAGTCAAGTCACAAATAAAACACTCAGGGAAAAACAAATGCAGATTATTCCAAGCCACTTCTACTCTTCTGAAAATGTGGAAGTGTTAATGTTAATATTGACTTTAGACCACCTTTCAAAGTGTCAAGTTAGTATGTGATTGTGAGACATCTACAAACTGAGGAATTATTATAATTCTATCATAATTTACTACTTTACCAAAATAAACTAGTAAGATAAATAAATACTGTCGCTTACACCCAATTGACTAATATGACCCAAACAGAAATAAAATATTGGATGGAGATGCGATGCCAAGATTAAACGAGATTAGTGACAGAATCTCAGCCCACTGTTTCAATAGAATTAAAGTGATGATTTAATGTGTTTTTAGCTCAGAATCATTGTAAGAGGTTTTTTGTAATAACGTAGAAATGAATACACACTTGTCCACACTGCAGAGGAATAAAAGGTTGTAATATTTTTGAGTCTCTTGGCAGGGCAATCCATTCTCATCAATCTTGCACCCTGCAGGGGGATGTGAAGATGTTTTTCTTCCAATCATTCACAGTCATTATTTAATGTAGGGGAGCAGCCACTGTCTTCATTAATATATTAACCTATGGCTCAGAAAGGCCTTGCAGTAAACCAACAGACAACTCCTCGTGACGGGTTTATGTCATAGGGCCTGGGGATGTGAGCCATCTGGTGTGCCGGCCTCTGGGAGAAGCTGACTTTGATACCCAGCCAAAGATGGCTAGCCAGCACCCCAGCTCATGGGGACAACCAGAGAGGGGCACCCAGCACCACACCGCACAGGGACAACTGGAGAGGTTCGGCCAGTACTCTGCCTTACAGAAACAGCTTCAGTGCTACGCCAGATGGCTGGTTAAATTGCACACAGTCTCGGTTGTGCGTCATTGACAGCTAGTTGGGAGGCTCACACAAGAAGATCGAGAGTTCAAGGCCAGCCCGGGCAATTTAATGAGCCTCTGTCTCAAAGGGGAAAAAAAGACCCTCTAGTGAAGATTTCAAGTTTCAAATATAGTAGATCCATGTGTTGCCAGACAGAACAAATGCTCATAGACCTGTTGACATAAAGCAAGGAGAGTACAAGGAATTGGCTCTTGCTCACCATTCAGGCTCCTGGGTCCTCAAGCCAACAACACCTGGCCCAATATCAAAACCACTGTGCTCCTTGGAAACACAGAGTCCAGCTTCTTAATGTCCCCAGCTTCAAGGAACATTAAAGGAAGTCCCAGATGCAGACAGTCCTGGGCAGCTGGACGTGTCTTCGGATCCCCTTTCTTTCCCAGTATCAAGAACATGGGGCTCCTCCCACCACAAGCCCAGTAAGAGTCCTGGTGAGGAGCATCCCTGGTCCTCCTCTCTGGAGCCCCCACTGGGTCCTGCCTGAGCCCCTGGCCTTAGGCTGCTCCTGCTGCAGTGACAGTAGACAGGAAAACACTTGGGCACAGGCTGCAGAGGATCTGGTGCTGTGTCGTGTGTGGAGACACCAAGCAGCTCTTGCTATCATGGGTGATGGGTGACCTGCACCTCCTACCCTGGTTTTGCTCCTTAGGACCATCCAGCACCTGTCCTGAGGACAGGATTTGGTTTTAGTTCTTTTGTTTGTTTGTTTTTGGTATTTTGTTTTGTTTTGTTTTTTAGTTAAGGACAGGATTTTGGGACAGCAGCAGAGGCCTTCCTCTTCCACCAACACAGTACTGGACAGGGACACTGCCTTGCATGGCTGGTGGTGGGAGCAAATAGAATGTCCAGTGCTCAGGGAAGTCTGGGTAAATACCAGCTGTCATCCTCACTGCTGCTTTTTCCAGGGGGACAGAGATTCTGCAGATTGAGTTGTGCAGGCTGCACCCCAGCCTCAGTCTCCCTGCTGTGCCCATCCTGGGGAGCTTGACCTGCTCGGGGTGTCTGGTGCCACCCACCTGCAACACCTTCACCTCCAGTCAAGTTGCTCCACTAAATGAGGTTCTGCTTTTCCCACTTATGTGATATTTGCACATGGATGTCTGATTCACTCCTGAGGACATGAACAGTGCCATCCATTAGAGACCCAGGAGTGCTTTCGAGTTCCCAGAACCTGAGCTAGCTGCTATGGGGGTCCCCTGTCCTTCCCCAGCAGGACTGCTGTCTCACCAGGCTGGGCTCTGCTCTCCCCACCAGCGAAGCCTTAAGGATTCATGATCAGGCCCTGGGGGGACCAGTGGTCCCTGACAATCCCAGCAGCCGGTCCCCCATGAAGATGGCCATGCTGATGAGCCTGAGTGCTGTCACTGTGGGTGACTCTCCCTTCCCTCCAGCCCCAGGATCCCTGTCCATCTGTGCTCACAGCAAGGTGCCTGCCATCTGGGATCTCCTGGAAATGCAGCTCTTCAGACCCCAGCCTGGAGCCCAAGGACTCACATCTTGGGGCAGGTTCAGGAGGTGCCAGCCTAGACAATGGGCCACACTACGCAGAGCCAAAGCTTCAGCCAGGGAGCCCACTGCTCTACCTTGTCCTCGCCTAGCTCTGCCTTGGGGGTTCCTAGACCTGGCAGGCACCAACCCGAGTGTGGATTCAGGACAGCATCTCTATCTAACTTTGACCCAACTCAGTTTGTTATGGATCCAGCCTTTATCCCAAACCTCCTCCCTTCCCACCCACCACAGAGCTGGGGCTCTGCCTCAGGTATCTGGGGGCCACCCTGGCTTCTTGATCTTGCTACTCACATCTCTTTAGGATGTGGAGCCACACCTGCAAGATGCAGATCTGACCATGGGTTCCCTGTGCCCTCTGGTCCAGCTGCCAGCCATCACCTTGATCTGGCAAAAACCCTGCCGTGTCCTCTGAGCCCAAGTCAGTCCCACTACTCCTTCTACACAGACCTCAAGGCCTCCCACCCGCTCCGAGTCTGCAACAAAGTGCCCTGTGTGATTGGTCAAGCCCTTCGTACCCTGGCCTTCCCTCTGTGGCCTAGTCACCTGCTCATTCTCCTTCAGGCACCTGCCCCTGTGGCTTCACACACATCCAACTTCTGCCCACATGGCTCATCCCTGCACACACAGCCCTGGCAGCTCCCTCATGCCCTTGAGGGACACCTGCAGGAGACAGCAAGATCAGGTGCCATCTTGGGAGGCCTCGCAGCCAAACATGCACCCCTTCCCTAGGTCCCCACTAGAGACACGCAGTATGCTTCACTGACCTTGCTGACCACTGCCAGCCCCCAACAGCCAGGACAGAGGTGTGATCAGACCTGAACAAGAAATGAGGAAATTCAAAACAGGGTGTTCAGGAGCATTTACTAAGGGCGTTTTCCCAATGTGGGCAGAGGGAGGGCAGCACCGGTGGTGTCTGCCCACAGTTAAGTGACGTAGGAAGCCCAAGAAGAAGAGAACAATGGCTGGAGGGGAGGGACAACTCCTCTGAAGATGGTGGCCCTGGGTGTGGGCAGTGAGCATTAACTACCTATCAGGAGGGGGCCCTTCCATCCCTCCATCCCTCCATCCCTCCATCCCCCAGCCAACCCCAACAAGAAAAGCAAGGACGCTATGTGCAGTATGGGCTACAGGTTGGGCTCCTGAGAAGGAAGCCAGCTCCATCTGCCAAGTTTCCACCATCCTGGGAGCACAATGTGCAGGTGAGCACCCTAAGGATCCCATGCCAGTCATCACAGATGGACAGAGTTTGCTCTCAGATCCAAGGCCGCATGCAGCGAGTCCCACTGTCAACAGGCCCAGTTCCTCTGATGGCCCCAGGAGAACCTACCAGCCCAGATCTCCCAGCGCCTGGCATGGCAGCGGGTGCCCCTCCCCTCTGGCCAGTACCCACCTTCAGCCTTATGCCATCAACCGCCCATGTGAAACTGGGTCCTTTCTTCTTGTTACTGGGGCACTGGTCACATTGAGTAAGGGTCCATCCTATACCAGCAGGACCTGATCTTACCTAATGACCGTATTTCCTAATGAGGTCACAGTCGCCAGGGTTAAGGGCTTAGGACTTCAGCATACATTTTGGGAGCCACAAGTCAGTCCCTAATAGCAAAGACTCAACGAACATCCCCAGCAGAACCAGGGAAGCAACTGTGCCCTCCTGAGAGGAACAGAGAAAAGTAAAACTTGGAAGAAACCCAGGGCTTAATCAAATGGCCTCGCTGCACTAAAAGCCTTGCTTTCCTTGATATTATGTCAGAACTCTAGGTGGTTGTAAATATCTAAGGGAAACTGAAGACTGGGTTCAATCCCCACGAGGAAGGAGAGACAGAGAGAGAGGGGGAGGGAGTGAGGGAGGGAGAGAGAGAGAGGAACACATGCTTTGTGTGTTTCCATACAGTGCCCTCTAAAATACAAATCAATCTCACCTTCCAAGGAGTCTGGTTGATCTACCCCACCGTGCGCTAACCTGTTGAACAGTGCTACTGAGCACAGCCTGCCCTCCATACCCACAGAATATATATCTGCGAACCCAACAGAGGGCTGAAAATAATTGGAAAAGAAAATTATGTCTGTACTGAACATAGTTTTTTAAATTATTCATAAACAACACGGTAACACCTATTTACACAGTATAGTCTGTGCATCTAGAAATGGTTTAAGGTATATAGGAGCACGTGCACAGATGCAAACACTATATTATTTTAGAGAAGGGTCGTGGGCATCTGTAAGTGTCAGTGTTCCTGGGCTTCCCAAGACCTGTGCCCGTGGAAACTGGGGTCGACTGTGTTTCCATTTCCAACCCAGAGCTGGTCTGACAAGACCTCTTTTTGTATTGCCGTAACCAATGCTTTGCTGTTTCTGTGGAGAGGGGCTGGCTGCAGGTTTCATGGCTTCTTGGGTTCCTCTGGCACAATGTCTATCTGTCTGTCTTCTTTCCATGGAGGAGGATCGCCTGCTTATTTAATTTTAGAGGCCATATGATCAGATTAGCAGAACTATTGTGAAAGCTTTAGAAATAAGGGGCATGTTTAAAAAAAAAAAAAAGCCATCTAAACACAATTAAACAGGGAACCTGATGTCAGAAGGCTCTTCCTGCCCGGTCTGTTTTTCTCCGTGACATTATGATAAAGGCAAAAGGCGCATTAAAAGCTTTGGATCTGTACAGAGGCTATAAAATGTCACCCACAGACAGTTCCTGTCTAAGGAGGCATAGGCCAGATATAGATCAATAAATGCAGTAAAATGTTCTAACTTAGGCTGGGGATGTAGCTCAGTGGCACAGCACCTGTCTGGCAAGCACAAGGCCTGAGTTTGATTCCCAGCACCAAAAATAAAAATAAAAAATAAAAAAAGTTCTACCTTGTTTCAACCAGCTACTCTAAAAGCACCAATGTTCTGGCAAGTTGAACGAAAATCTGTTTCTGTAATTTCAGCATTAAATATACAATTTACTCCACTAGAATGAATTTGTCTGGGGGGACACATCACCAAGAAGTGATGTGCTGACTTGCCTTATTTTCAGGGTAAATTCCTGTGTAATCACCCACTGTGCCCTAGTGGGCAGATGCTAGAGACCTTGCTCCTGAGCTGGGTGGGTTAAAACTTGATACCTGGACTTCCCAGCTAGCAGTGTAAGCATTTTTGATCAGAGCAATGCTTTGCATCCTTGTTAGTCCAGCTGTTTCCAATTCACCAGGGAAAGGAACAAGCAAGTGTGCTACGGCCATATTACTTGGAACATCAGCACCTAAATGCACTTTGAAGGACAAAGCTGTGGTCCTGGGACAGACAGATGGCTGGGCCCGACACATGCGACCATCATCTGTATGGCAAGGGGACGTCCAGGTTCGCTGTCTGTCTGTCCTGCAGGAAGGATCAGCTTCCTGGCAGCAGAAAGATCAATCAAACATCCCACGAAGGAGGCCCAAAGTTCAGTAATGTGAGACCTTAATTTACAGTGGTCTCCAATTTATTGTTGTGTATTTTTAAACCATGCTATTTAAAGCACAGATAATTTAAAAGCTAGTGTTTGGCACTGCTTGGTCGCTGATAAGGATTTATTGGATGCTAATAAGAAAAGTAACCTGTCTGTGGTCCCAGAGCCCCTGAACAACTCAACTTCCAATACATCTGTCTATCAGATGATGGATACTGGCTTTCTGATAGGTAGTTTTGCTACTTCTTTGATTTGCATTTGTTATTTAAACTGCGCTGCAGTCCAAGAGTGAAGAAACAAACTTGCCCCAGCACCCACGGCACAGGCTAACAATGAGGGCCCACATGCGTGTGTCACTCTGTGCTCCTGGCTGGGGAGACCGAGCCCGCTCCTTGCAGTCCCCACAGCTCTCTTTTACTCCACACCCACGCTGCCACCTGAGGTGCGAGGACATTAGATAAATGAGCCCTTTCTTAGCTTTTGGTAAACACACAAGGCACACTGGCACTTCTCATTATGTTTGGCACAGAAAAACAAAATTCTAACCAGGTTCACCATGCACTAAAGATGGTTAGTGAGAGATAATACGTAAGACAGTTGAAGACTAAAGATGGTAGTACAAGAAAATAATGCATGTAGTTAAAGGAGATGTTAAAGTTTTCCAAGAATCTACAGTGTTACAGTGTGACTAATTAGGATAATCAAAGCAAATATGCAATTTCCCATATGCACCCTGATACCCAACTGACAAGACCAAGAATTCCCAGCATTAGGGATGTTCATAAAAATCTAAAACATCTCTGGGTTAATCAACCAGCAAACATATTTTCTAAAGGCCTCGATGCCAGTGAGAGATAAACACGTGACAACGCAGCCAGGCTGTCACAGAGGTGTGACAGGAAGTCATAGCCAAACCAGAAGAAGGCACTGAGGAAATCCTGCAGTGGGGACCAGAGAACCATGTCACAGAGATCAGACCTGGCAGGAGCAAGAGAGGCGAGAAAGTGTGGATGGTGTGGAAGGGGGCCAAGGCCAGGCCAAGGGACATTCTAAGGGGTGGTGCAAAATGGGGACCCTGACAGTGAAGCATGAGTGTAGCAGTGGGGAATCCAGGGGAGAAAGTAAATGCCATGTGAAAAGCCCAGCGAAGTCCCTGGTCGTCAACCCTCCTGCCCTTTCAGGGTTTGGATCCTGATTCCTGCCTCTCAGCCCCACAGCCACCCAGATATCCTCCTGAGGCCAGGTCTTTGCCAACAAGTTGGTCACAGGGCGGGCTCCAGGAAACCATCAGATGGGCTGAGAGCCTCCTCTTTTTCTATTTTGGAGACTGGGGATAGGGTAGGAAGGAGGAAATTGGATTTGGATTTATGAAGATTACTTTGCATAATTGCTGGGTCATTATTACAAGGGTTGGGGTTTTTTTTTTTAAACGCCCCTGTGTTAAACTGGTTCTTCCAGAAGCAAACCTGGAGACAAAGACTGCTCTGCAATAGCCGGGCGTGGTGGCGCACGCCTTTAATCCCAGCACTCGAGAGGCTGAGGTAGGCGGAGCGTTGTGAGTTCGAGGCCGGCTTGGGCTACAATGCGAGTGCAAGGCCGGCCTGAGCTACATAATGCGACCCTGCCTCAAAAAACCAAGGCTGGGAGTTTGGCTCAGTGCCTTAAGCGCCTGCCCTGGCAGGCGCGAGGTTGTGAGTTCAATCCCTGGTGCCGCAAAAAAAAAAAAAAAAAGACTGCTCTGCAGGCTGTGTAGCTGACTGACCCCAGGGGCCCACTGTGCGGTGGGCATTGACATGGAAACAGGAAGTCTCCATCAACGACGTGGAGTGATGAGGACCCTCACCCACAGGCACCAGGGACCAGGACGGTCAGCACGGTGGAGGGCAAGGAGCAGGGCCGGGGACCCTGCAGTGTTGGGTGGGTGACGTGGAGCACCCGCCGCCTTCACCTCCATACCTGGAACCTGTCTGGAAGTCTCACTTGGAACTCCTTGTTACAAAACAAAACAAAGCAAAAATAAATAAATAAAAACAAAAGAAAACCGAAAAGCTTTCCATTTAGAAAAAATAAAACGCGACTTGATACTGTCACAGTGCCAGGGTTTGGGAATGGAGAAGACCACGCTGGGATTCAGGGTGTGATCTGAGTTATTTTGAAATGCGGTGACTTGGGCCAGGGACGAGGGTGAGCAGCACCTCATGCAATTTAAAGGAGCCACATTCAAAGGCTGATAGTTTGGTTTAGGCCTCAGAAAGACAAGGAGTTTCATGAGTACTTCTGATAGCAGCGGACGGTAAACACCGCACGTGGGGACCAGCTGTCTTGCACAGCCATATTAATGGGAAGCCCCTGCATAGAAGATTGTCCAACATGAGTGTAAAATGCTGGTCAAGAAAGCCTTGCACAGAAGCAACAAAAACAGAGAAAGTGGCATTCAGACTCTGACGGTGCAGGCGCAGGCATCTCAGGGTGTCCCCGAAGTGAACAAAGATCCCAGCTGCAATCAGACAGCCCTTCTCTCTGTCCCCCGCTGACTGTTACTGCTTATAAGCCTATAGTGTTGGGCTGGGGATATAGCTCAGCAGCACAGCATTGGGTGAGTAAGTGTGAGGTCATGAGTTCAATTCCCAGTACCAAAAAATAATAACAATAATGTCTGTAGAGTTAGCTATAGGAAAAAAGGTACTCAGATAGCTTAAAGCAATAAAAGACTTACAGTTATGACTTATACAAGAAAAAGGAGTGCTAACTGATCAACCCTAGGAAAACCTTTGACTAGTCTATAGTTTTAAACCTAAAACTAATAAAACAATTGCTATCTTTCAGCATGGCCAATGCATGTAAGAGTGCATTCTGATTTAATGTAATTGTTTTAGACGTTCTAAATTTTCTTGTCTGTTCATCTGCCTGTTAATCTGTTTTTAATAACTGGTTAAAGTACTCACACCCAGCTTCAAGAAAACAAATTTTTGAGCTAAAAAAAGTTATTACAGAGCCGGGCATGGTGGCACATACCTTTAATCCCAGCACTCGGAAGGCTGAGGTAGGAGGAGCATTGTGAGTTCCAGGCCCGCTTGGGCTACAACGCGAGTGCAAGGTTGGCCTGAGCTACACAGTGCGACCCTGCCTCAAAAGACCAGGGCTGGGAGTTTGGCTCAGTGACTTAAGCACCTGTCTGACAGGCGCGAGGTTGTGAGTTCAAACCCCGGTGCCACAAAAAAAAAAAAAAAGTTATTACAAGTAGTGAGGAATCTTCTATAACTAACCAAATAGGTGTAACTTTTATTGAGAAGGTAAAGTGTACACATCGTGTTCAAGTCCTTGTTCCCCATAATTAAAGGGCATCTAGGTAATATTGACAGCACATAGGAAC
>RJWM01044697.1:0-13156 GCA_004363535.1 Dasyprocta punctata | reverse complement strand
GGGTAGCACAGCTCTCTCAACAGTCTGGACATCTATTTTTCCTGCCCCAGTGGAAGTGTCCTAACCCCCAAATGAGATCACCAGACACGTTCTGCCCCCACTGGAACCCCATTTAGAGATGCACACTGATTCCCGGTTGGCTTCCTGGCTTCCCAGTCTGCGGGGCGGAAGGGAAGCTCTGAACTCTGCAGGCACCTGCTGGGCACAGGATCTTCCCGGACCTCTAACCTCAGCTTGCTGCAGGCTGGCTGGAGGTCCGTGGCATGGAGGATTCAGGGGCCTTCCCAAGGGCAGACCTTTATTAAATCCCACCAGCCTAGTAGCTGCCTAGAGAGACAGAGGCAGGTCAGTGGGGCACTGACCAAACCAAGAAGCTTCCCAAAGACAAGGCCAATCTGTTCACCACTCTGGCAACCAAGTGGCAGAACCACCCCAGATTTGGAGAGAGGCCTTGGTTCAGAGGCCGATTCTACCACTGACTTACAGAAAGCAGGGACAATCAGCGCCCCTAGACTTGCTGTAGAAACTGAGCTGGGAATGGGTGGCATTTCAGCATCTGCACATTGGCCTTATTTGATAATGATCCGATTAGGACAAAACACAGGCAAAAGGACAGCCAGGCCCAGAGGTGTCCCTGGAGCCCATTGCTGGTTCAGAGCCATTTGTGTTCAAACTCTGCCTCTGGGTCCTGTTAGGAGCTTTTGTTAAACTCTCCATGCCTCAGTTTCTCACTTTGTGGGTAAGTGGGGGTAATGATAATACCTACCCCGGGGCTTAATTATTTAATAGACAGTACTTGTAACAGTGCTTGGTACACAGTTAGTACTCAGTCAGTGTTCCTTTTAGTAGCAGGGGTGACTTAGCAGCAGCCTCGAAGCAAATTCCTGAAGTGCGGACTTAGGGGAGGCCCATTTTTGTTTTGTCTTTCTCAGTGACATGTGGGCAAAAGCATAAAGCCATTTATTTTTCTTCCTACCAGAAGAGCTCATTCCTGATCAGAGGAGCTGCGTTTTAGGGTGATTGCCACAATGCAATGCCTGTCACCGGCCAGCGGATTTAGAGACTGTATTTTCCATTCTCACAACAACACTTTGATAGTAGGCATAATTATTCCTACTTAGAATAAGGAAACAGGTTCAGAGAGGTGAGGTGAGCTACCCAAAGGAACACAGCAGGTAGGACAGAGGCAGGATTCTAATGCAGTCCGGCCCCCAAGTCAGCCTGCTCTCCTTCCCTCAGTGCAGTGGGCTCTGTGTCCCTTTTGCATTGGGTACCAGGTGTGCTTGCAGTTCCTTAGCATTCACTCAACTCCGCGGGTGGCTGTGGTGATTGACATTTTACAAACTGGAGGGTAGAAAAAAAAAAAAAACAAACAAACTAAAAATAACAAACAGTGATTCAGGCAGTTACGGGAAAAGGGGGAAGCAACAGCCTTAGTCACTTTGGAGCAGCGGAGCCCCTGACTCATGGGCAGCAGGTCACGCTGCTCAGGACAGAAGCCAACACCACTCTCAGTGCCAAAAAAGCAGGAAAATGTTCTGTTGAGGGGCAGGGAGGAAAGGAAAGAGGAGCTGGCTGGGAGCCACGCTCTGTAAATGAGGAGCCAGTTTCGTCCCCGTCCACGGGACAATATCCAAGTCCCAGGTCTGCTGTTTCAGCCCCTACTTATCCATCCTCTCCTGTCCAGTCTGGCCGTCTCTGTCTCCACTCGCTCCAGCCAAAGGGGGTGGCCACTGTGCCCACAGCGCCCCTCGTCTTAACCACCTGCAATGTCCTTGGCCCTCGCTCCAGCTGAGTCACTCATCCTTGGTCTAGAGTAGAGGCCCTCGGTCCTCAGGGCCTGGAGCACATCCTATGTGCCAAGCTCCACGTTAGGTGGGGAAGCCAGAGATGTTTTAGACCCGGTCTTGGGTCACGGAAGCTCATACCTCATGTTCACGTCACCGGGGAACACAGGTACCAAGAGGAGTCTCCGCTGCAATGTAAACCGGGACAACCACCATGGAAATCAGTGTAGAGATGCCTCAAAAAGCTAAAATTAGAATTCCATTCGACTTAGCTAGCTCCCTGCTAGATATCTTCCTGAAAGAATGAAAGGCCCCATATTAAGTGATACATGCATACTCCACGTTTATAGCAGCATAACAACTAAACCTTGGAAGTGGCCTCTATGTCTGTCAGCAAATAGGTAAGGAAAGTATGGTATTAATACACGTTGGAGCATTACTTTGCCATAAAGAAGGATAAATTTGAGTCCTTTGTAGGAAAGTAGATGTGCCTAGAGATAATAATGTTAAGTGAAATATATCAGACACACAAGTTTAAGTACAGCACAGTTTCTTTTATATGAGAAACCCAGAGTACAAATAACAGAAAGAGCAAAAGGAAAGAAAGACAGCAGGAAACAAGAAGATAGATCTTCTGTAAAAAGGAAGGAGACCTAAAGATGGAGAGAGGGGGAAGAAGGGAAGAGGAATAAAAAGAATCACGATGTGCTATGTACATGTGTCTACTTCCCACAATAATTGTAATCAGTACATAGCACAAACATGTAATAAAAAAATCAACTGAAAAAGAATCTCCACCCCAAAAGGGATGTGATGAGGTGAACACAGGACACTGCAGGGGCCGGGACGCAGAGGCATGACATCCCTGGAGCCTGTGATGTTTGAGTTGCATCTTGAAGAACAGGAATTCATCAAGAGTTGATGAGTGGGTGAAGATGAAGACAGAATAATCACTTCCCCTTCTAAACTTTCCAAAACCAAAACTGAAGGCATGTAATACAAATTTATTGTACAAAAGGCAAGAGGGACAATGGAGGGACAAAATAATAGCCTCAAAAACCCTGTTAAAAGTTTGGAATAATTCCTTGCAGCCCTTTCTCTGTGTATGTCCGCTCCCCTGGTATTGCTCCATGTTCACCTGATTGTTTGGTGACCTGCTATTTACACTTAACAGTGTATCAAGGAACCTTCCCATGCCAATAAGTTTTAGACGCATAATACAAAGATTGCAGCTGACCTGGCCCGACGGGGCTGTGGGAGAAGCTGGGAGATTCTGTATGAGCTTCCTGCTAGTTCTGGAGGATGTGCCAGTCAGCTGTCCCCAGGCCACACCTTCCTTTGTCTTCCATGAATGAGACCTGCTTCTCTGGCTGATCCAGGCAAAAGCACCTTGAGCCCCTAATCCCCCACAGTGCAATGCCAGAACACAATGCACCTTGATTTACACGGCACCTAACCTGTGCCTCCCTTTGGTCGTGCTGGTTCCCAGCACAGTGACTGAGCATACACTGCTGGCTTCTCTCACCTGAGGGCTCCTCACATCCTTGTTCTGCATCAATCCTTCCATCTCTCCTCTTCTCTCCTCTCTTCCAACACTGCAGAGCCTGGCACAGCTCCAAAGTGGCTCAGGCCCAAGAGGAGGTCGCTAAGCATTTGGTAAAGAGGTGAAGTACTTTAAAAAATTTTTTTTTAATTTGAGACAAGTTCTTGCTATGTTGCTCAAGCTGGACTTGAAGTTATGATCCTGCTACCTCAGCATCCCAGAGTGCTGGGATTACTGGTGTGTGCCACCATGCCTAGCTTATAGTTTGGATCTTAAGTCTTCCCCAGAGTTCCATTTATCTTCAAATTGGTGCTTTTGGGAGGTGGAGGAAGCTTTAATAGATGAGAGCTAGTGAGAGTTCTTTAGGTCACTGCAAGTATGTCTCCAAAGATATTTGTGAAGCCTCTTTCTCTGTCTCTTGTTCTTTTACTCTCCCGCCATGAGTTGAACAGTTTTGTTCTGCCCTGTGCTCTCCACCATGATGTCCTATCTCATCCCAGATTCAAAAACAGTGAGGTCAACCTACCATGGACTGAACCCCTAAACCATGAGCCAAAATGAACCTTTTCTTTTTGCATATGGCTTATCTCAGGTATCTCTTACGGTGATGGAAAGCTGACACTCTGATTTTGGCTAGTTGCTTACCCTTTCCATACTTTAATTTCTCTTATATGAAATGTGGGTGCTAACTGTACCATCTTCCAGTTTGTCCTGAAGATTCAACTCTACTTTCAGAGATGAGAGTGGAACCTGGCACACGGTCACCGTGTTAGCTTTTGTGTTTTTCCTGGTTACCTTGCTGGCTTGGGCTCCCTCCAAGGGTGCATGGCACTCAGCTGACCTCTGAAGGAGGCTTCCTTCTTTGTCAGTATCCCCCCCTTCTATTCTGGGGACACTGTGTCTCCCTGGGGACAGGTTTCTCTGGCCAATCCCCAAGCTGACAATGGAGATGGATTCTCTTCTCCTCAAAGAGGAAGGATACTGGGAATGAGGCCAGCAGTTTCCAGGCCTTTGGAAAAACCTCCATGGGTTAGACCAGGGTCCAGAAAACTTTTTCTATAAAGGGCCAGGTAGCGATTATTTTAAGCTTTGCAGGTCAAATGGTCTCTACTGCAACTACTCAGCCCGGCCTTTAGAGTGCAAAGGTAGCCATGGGCAATATGTCAATGAATGATCATGGCTGTGTTTCAGTAAAGCATATTTACAGCACGTGGTCAGCCAGATGTGACCCACCAGCTGTAGTTAGCTGGCCCCTAGGTGGTACAACTACAAGCTCATGGGAGCCAGGTCTGTGGTGTTCTTCCTGGCTCTGTGCCCTGACAAGCTCTTTCATGTCCTGAACCTCATGTTTACCAGGTGTCAATTGAGGGGACTGGGATATATAATTTTCCAGAGCCGTTCTGTCTCTAAAACCATCATCCTGTGCCTGAGAAGCTGTGTGAGACTGGGTTCAGCCTGCACTTCTCTGGGTCTGTTTCTTTCTCTATAGAAGCAGGGGGTACAGTGAGGCTTGACCCCTGATGCATGCGCAGTAGGAACCCTCAGCTCGGGAGGCTCCTGCACTTGCTGTAAGTCCTATGGACTTGGGGAACCCACTGCGGCAGGTACTGGACTTGCCTGTCCCCTGGGCTGGGCCAGTGTTCAGCCACGCACTGTGGCACTGTGATGTGGTCAGGTTGCTCTAGGCCGAGTGGCTTCCTGGAAATCACTCTGCAGCCAGTCTGTGGCAGTCAGCTGGGGTGACGCCAGGAGCACACAGCCGGCTCTTTCCGCACCATGCCAAGGGCAGGGCAGGGTGGGGTAAGTACTATTCCAGCCTGGATCAGACTGCAGTGTGGACGAGGAACCTGGTGTAGACAAGGAGATCACTGCACAGCCTCCTGGCAACCGGCACACTTCTTTCAGCTCTTTTGGAGGCACCGGTCCCCTCCCATGCTGCTAGCACACAGGGTCACAGGGCCTCGTGTGGCCTTTGCATCCCAGGAAATGCCTGAAAGATCTAAGCAGACGCAGGAAGCTCTTCTGACCCGAGCACCTGCTACTTTTACCCTCAGGAAAGGAATCAGCTTCTCCGGCTTGAGCACAGTGAGGCATCCTTAGAAACCCCAGCAGCCCTGGGCCTGACCGCCGAGAGACAGGCCTGGGACAGCTGGGTCCCCAGAGGGCTGAGGTGCCAACGTCAAGGACTCCCCACCCCCCTGGGTGGGTCTGCTGGGCAGAGGCCTCCACCCCACAGAGCGGAGCTGTGACGTCCACACCCTCCCTGGGGCACCCGGATAACAAAGGCTGAGCCCCGCACAATGTAGAGCAGGGCAAGGCCGGAAGCCAAGCGGCAGGAAATTGGTTGCCATGGTTTCCTTGAGTGTAATGACTTAGAAATTGCTCTCTAAATTTTTTTTTATTTTTAATTTCTGTGTCTCTCCGCTGCCCCCAGGGAGAAGTAGGGAGGGAAACACTGATTTCAGTATTTACTGTGAGCTCAGCACTGAGCTAGGTTCATATCGTCGGAGCGAACCACCGGACTTGACAGCACTGTTGCTGTTCTGCAAATGAAAATGTGGAAGCTCAGAGAGGCTGAGACACCTGCTCCCAGATGCACCGCTGGAAGGTGGGGCAGCCAGCTGTGACCCAAGTCCTCCCACTTCGCATGGCCTGTTCCCTTTTCTGGCCAGGGGGTGCTGCAGCCTGGAATATTCCTGTGATGAATTCGGGCTCTGGAACAAAGCCAGGAGACAGGGGCACTCAATGAGAGAAGTCAGACTCCGGGGGATGAGGACTCCAGTGGCCACTGCGTGTGGGGTCAGGGGGCATGGAATGTGACAGCAGACCGAGACTCCGTCCGCACACCTGTTAGGTGGGTGAGACCACTGCCCACCTCCGGAGGGTGTGAAAAGGGTGAGGCGAAACCGTACCTGTCAGGGCTGGGCAATGGGGATTCTTGCTACCGTTAACACTTCCAATCACTCTATTTATGAAAACGGACTTGCAAATTATGAATCTGTGCACAAATATCAATGTATTTAGGAGGACTTAGGCAACTTTGGGCTAACCCAGTGAGGGAGCAAAGCTAGAACAGCTGGGTATGCCTGAGCCGGGGAAGGCCGGTACTGTGTACAACGCACACAGCCGTACACAGCACCCGGCTTACCGGGGGATGGGAGGGAACTTACTGCCCTGCTTCCCTCAGTCCAACCGGTAAGGCCTGCGTCATCCGCGGGTCTTTACTGAACCCTGGCCTGTGCTGTGTCCTGTGCCTGGAGGCGCAGCTCTGCAGGAGCTCACAGACTGTTCAGCAGGCAGGAAAGGTGCACACACGAGTGGGTGCAGTCAGCGGTGTTCAGAGACTGGGAGCACATGCGTGTGTGCATATATGTACGTGTGTGCATCACGTGCGTCTCTGGAAGGGACCCCGAAATTATGCCTGAAAAGCTAAGTAAGAGTTCAGCGAGTGAGAGATGGGGTAGAGGCAGAGATGGAGAAGGAGCGACAGCCCGGGTGTTTTGCAAAGCTGTGATTAGAGCCGGAAGCACGGCCATGGTGCAGGGTTAAGGGAACTAACAGGGCAGCTGAGAGACGGGCCAGGGCAAGGGCTGGGGCCGCGGTATGGAAGGTCTTGCATGCTAAGCTGAGGACCGCGGGGTTTCTGTCTGCTGATGCAAGGGGCTGGCTGTTGTGACCCTGAAGAGTGTGACTGGGAGGGCACGGTGGCCCTGAGAGTGGTCAGCGGGGCTAGGCTGTTCATCAGTTCATCTGGCTTTTGCTGTGCAGGCACCTGCCAGACTCTGTGCCTGGATTCCCTGCTTTCATCCTCAATCCAATCTCCACAAAGTGGTTCAACTCCCATTTTACAGATGGGGAAACTGAGGCTCAGCAACATCCGGTGCCAGATCTGACCACAGGCAGACTGCTGTGTAAGAACCCTGAACAGGTTGCTCAGGACAGGAAGCGTAGGGTCTCCAGGAAGCAGTGGGCAGTGGGTGGACTGGGAAGCCCAGGCTCGGCTGGGGGAAACCTGCTCTCTGATGACCTCAGTCACAGAGAACCTCCATCTGTCGCCGTCTTGGGGAGCTTTCTCTTAGGCCTGGCTGCACCTTTTGCTTGGAGGAGAGAAGTCTGGCTAGGATACCTGAGAACAAACTGCCCCCTGGGAATAGGGAGGAATTCACCCTCTCTCTCCTGGGGGACTCAACCTCGGGGAGGGCTGGGTGCTTGGGACCTTCCATGCAGAAAAACTGCCACCTAGGAGCTGTGGCTCTCGGGCCTCGAGTTGGCACTCAGAGTGGTTTGCACGCCCTCCAACGCTTGTCCTGCCCTCCGTCCCGTGCAAAGAGCACAGCAATAGAAATGAAAACAGATGGCTCAATGGTCCTCAGACTGGGCTCGCAGGTTTCCAGGTAGCTCGGGAAGAAGCGACCTGGCCCAGTGGCGATGGAGATGAGCTGGGGCCGTGGGAGAAGGCAGAAGAACACGAGCTCCTTCCACTTCCCCAGCAAGAGGACAGGAGCTGCTCTCCAAGCTCCCTCACCCGCGTTGCTGTTACTTAATTAGCTCCATGGCCATAAAAGGTCGGCTCCGTGTGGAGGAGGCGCCTGGCCGAGAAGCAGCAAACTGAAGTGTCATAAAACCACAGCCTGGAGAGGGGGAAGGGAGGGAAGGTGGCGAATTCAAATCATCTGGGCGGTTACTGCTGACAGTCTCTGCCCACCGTGGCCTGGGAGAAAGCTGGGCTCTGCCCCTCAGCCCTGGTCCTACCCACGGCTGCACCATCGAGAAAGGAAAGTCAGGGGGTTCCCACTCTCCAGGGAGGACAATGCCACCAAGGGCTTCGATACTTGCATTGTTTAAATCAAACCAGAAGACAAAAGGCACAGTACAGTCTACATCTCTGCTTAAATCCATATCCGGGATTCCTGTAAAACTAGCAGTTGTGCCCCTCGATGTCTCCCCTCTCACACCCAATTAAGATTCCAGGGTGAGAAAGTTGCTCTAGAAGCAAAAAAAAGTTTTCACAAAGAGGTTAGGTTCACAGGGCAGTGAGAGAAGTTTGGAAATAAATTCCTCAGTTTCGGGATGCTTACTTGGACACTTCCTAGCTGTGCGACATTAAACAGATCTCACCTCTCCGATTTTGGTTGATGTGGTCATCTGCTAAGTGAGTACAGTAATAGGAGTTAAGTTTCAGGATTGGCAGAATGAAAACCGTATGCAGAAGGCGCCAAGCACAGTGTCTGCCATGCGTAGGTGTTTAATAAACACAGGCCATCTAGGTGTATGTGCATCAAGCGCAATGTGGTATCTCTAGGTTTCTGGTTTTGCAAATGGAGCGATCAGTCTACCATCACGAGGCTGCCATTTGGAAATCCCTTCCACAATAATGGTGCTCAGTCTTTGTTCCTATTGTCCTATTTCCTTCTCTAAGTTTATCTCTGGTGCTCAGAGGTTCAGAGCCCGGCTCTTGGGCTATGCCATTTCTGACTCAGCCACGTTGTATGCATGTAATTTGTTGTGACATGCCTCATCCTTTTCCAAGGCTAGGAGTAAACAAACGTGGAGAAAAACTGCTGGTTAGAAGCAACCTATAAACACAAATCTGTATTTCAGGCTATGGAAACTCTTTCCTGTCTCTCTGTCTGGCTCTCAGAGACCTAACTGTGATGGCTTGGGAGCTGCCAGGAGCTGCCGGCTGGGAGCTGCCCGGTCGCTGGGTCCCCGACATCTCTGGGCACTCTGCCACCCAGGGGCCTGCCCTGAGCCTGAGCTGCTCAAGGCAGGAAGTACCAGCCACTGCTTCTCCAGGGCGCCTTCCCCACGCTCTCATGGGCCACTGGGTCTGTGCCAGCTACTCTCATCCTGAGCCTCCTGCCCTCACTGTCCTGGGCCAGCAGACAGGAAGAAATCTCACTGGTGACCATCAGTGGTGGCCTTTGCTGGGGGCACACTGTCTGCGGAGATGCCCTGAGTGGCAGGTCCTGTCATTATGACTACTTTGTAGGTGGGAATTAACACCTGGGGAGGCAGAAAAACTGGCTCCCACAGCTTCAGTTGATGGCAGAGCCAAAAATAGAACCCAGGTTGAAGAAGATGTGACCACAGTGCCACACTGACCGTGGTGGGTTTCCCAAGGAGCCCTGCCTCACTGGGAAGGATCTGTGCTGGTCATGCTCTGCCATTATAAAAACACCCAAGAGAATCCATCCGGAAGAGGAACCGGTTATTGTAGCTCCTAGTTCTGGAGATTTCACGCCATGATTGATTGGCCCCTATAGGGTGGCAGCATATGATGGAGGAAGTTGTGTGGCAGGCCAAGATGTGCATGCCATGGTCAGGGGACAAAAGATGAAGCGGGTGGGCTGGGGTCCCATGATCCCCTTCAAGGGAGCACCTTCCAATGACCAGTGACTGATGATACCAATGACCTAAAGACCTCCCCCTCGGTCTCGCCTCTTGAAGGTTCCGCTGCCTTCCAAAAGCAACACACTGAGGACCAAGACTTTGCCACATGGACTTAGGGAGCACTTGAGGTTCAAATGCCAGCAAAGCTGTCTGCAGATTTAGGATCCATGATTTTACGAGACTAGAAAATACAGAGATGGAATTAATCAACCACATAAATCCCAAGGATTTGTCAAACACTGACTCAGGACCTGGCATTGGGTTGGGGACTGTGGTGGAGGCCATTCAATGCACTGTGCTTTAATTGAGTACCTACTGTATGCCAGGTACCATGCTCAGCACACCCCACTTGGATCACCCAGGACACGCAGTACTTACTGGTCACTCTTCCATGCTGGTGCCTGGCTTGCTGTTCCCTCTGTGTATCCCTGCATCTTTCCCATATCATTCCTAAATGCTCAGATTCAACTACAAAATTAGCCCCCAGGAAGTCTGCATCCCCACAGTGCTCCTTTCACAACAACGGCCTAAAGGTGACTTCCCTGCCTCTGGACAGGGCAGGCACCATGCGCCACACAGCCACGTGGAGCAGAGCTCCACAGTGCCTCCTGCAGGCGTGGTTACCTGAACCAGGGCTTGGCCGGCTGGGGCTCCTGGGTCAGATCCGGCCCTTGGCCCGTCTTTGTACGACCCTGAGCTAAGAATGAGTTTTATATTTTTAAAGGGTGGTGAACAAACACCGCACGCATGGGAATACACGACAGAGACACCGCGTGAGCCTGCAAAGGCTGAAACATGACTCTCCGGCCCTGTCTGGGAAGACATTGCCCATTCCTGCTCTAAGCAGGGCAAAGGAAAAAGCTGGAGTTTGGTTTGATGCCAAGAGGCCTGTTTGGACACAGGAGAAAGACAGGAGCCATCAGGACAGGGGAAGTAGTGACCCTGTAGTTGAGGTGAGGGACAGTTAGGGTCGGGCTTCTGGAGAGAACTGAATTCAAGGGCGAGCAGTGTATCCGGGGCCATCCTAATGCGTGTTGTTCCCACGTAAGCACAGGGTGTGGGCACCGAATGAAACACAGGGCTCTGTAGGAAGTGTGTAGCCAAGAGACTGTAAATTATGGAGAGAGGAAGGCGTGAGTGAAGGCAAGCTTGGGATTGCAGGTGTAAGGAGAGACAAGTTGTAGGTGAGACAAGAACAAAACCATGCGGCCCCAAACCATGCCAATGACACGCGCTAGCCAGACATGCAGCCAACAGCACTAACCGACCAGTACCCTTTCATAGGGTCGGCTCCCGCATAGCTTCAAAATGCCCCCAAATAGCTGGGTGTGGTGGTGCACACTTGTAATCCCAGTGCTCTGGGAGGCGTAGGAAGGAGGATCACAAGTTCAAGCCCAGCCCAGCCAATGTAGCAATTTAGCAAGACTCTGACTCAAGATAAAAAAAGAAATAAAAGGAGAGGGATCTGGGTTCAATCCCCAGTACAGTCCCTCTCTGCCCCCCAAACCCCAAAACAAAACAAAAAAACCTGCCACTCAACCTTACCCCCTCCCTGTCACCTCTTTAGGATACTGGAAGTTAATGGAGAAGATTTGCCATCCCTTGGCTAGATGTAGGCCCCAGCTTTTTGGTGCAGTAGGGGTTTGGAGGAGGGCCACTGGGGGCTTCTCTGGGGGACCGGGAGCTGGCAGGACCCCTGGGGCTTCTCTGTCAGCTGTGCTGGCATTTCAAGGGCCTGGATGAATGGGATGGCACCCGAAAGTGCTGAGGCCAGGCTGCTGGGGAAGGCAGGGAGTCATTATTTATCTACGCGAAGTGCTCCTCGGCTGTTATTTCTTTATTAATAATTTCCTGTGGGCTCAGCGGTGCCCACAAGCCATGGCGTCACTGTTGGCCACTCCTGCCTCCTCTGTGGCCCAGCTACAGCTTCAAAGCCTGGGCCTCCCCTTGGGTGCCGAGGGACCAGGCAATTAGCACCGCCTCCACCCACGTCTGCCCAGTGAGTCAGAAAGCTGCATGGTCAGCAGCCCCTGCTGGGGCCTGGCCTCTGAGCCCTTCAGACACCCTCGGTGACAGGATGTACGTGGCTTCGGGCCAGGAGCCACTGTGCAACTACAGCCTCTTTAGCATGAAACGAGAGTTTGCTGTCCCCTCCCCATGACTCCCAGGTCCTGCAGAGGAAGAAGCGTCCCGTGGACAGCACGTGTGGCGCTCGTACTGTATGGATATGCAGTGGGAGTGGCTGGGACTGCCGCAGTGTGGAGGAGAGGTCTTGTCACCATCCTTATGGGGCTCCGAGGGTCCCAGCCAGACTGTGACCCGGGGAGGTGGAGAGACCCAGGCCCTGGGAGTCGATGTAGTATTGTAGGGGAGCCACGGCCCACGCCGAAGCTGGAGGGGTCCGTGGGAGATGCCCTGGGCCAGGTCCAGGGAGGCTGGATCTCACTTAGATCACAAGGTGGACGAGGACGTGGTGAGATGCAGCCTCTAAATTCAGGAAGGCGAGAACTGGGTCACATGGAGCCAGCACTGTGGCCAGCAGGAAGCACTGGGACTTGGTCCTGACTGCATTGTTGTTCTACGCAGGGGAGTGAGATGATTAGATTAAAGTGCTTTGGACCACTTCAGATCTGGGTACCAAGTGGGATTCCACATCCGACTCAGTGGGCCCCACCCTGCTGGGAGCGACCGTGGTGGGCAAGTAGCACCTCAGAGGCACCTGGCCATGGAGGGGTGTTGGATGGACTGGAATTTTCTAAGAAAAGGAATTGGATCATGTAGGCCCCTCTAACCACACTCAAGGACCTGAGCCAGGCATCTCTGCCCACAGGACTGAGCCTCCCTGCTCAGGTGAGGCAGCTGTCACCGGAGGAGGAAGGAGGGCACCGTGGGCCACATGGGACCCGATGCCTGGCAACCAGCAGGGGATCTATAATTGGCGGGTACATGGGGCTCACTGTGCCCAAGTCCCTGTGCTTTACCCAGACCACTCATTTAATCATCCCCCGCCCTGTGAGAGAGGCACTGCTGTCCCCACATGGTAAGGGATGTCACAACTGGGACACAGGGAGGGTACGACCTTGCCCAAGGCTGCACAGCAAGTGTGCGGTGGGGCCATTTTGAAAAAATGAGTGAAGAAAGGAGGGAGAGAGGGAAGGAGGGAGGAAGGAGAAAGATTGCCGGGGATTTAGGAATAGGAAGCACCCATGAAATGGAGTTGATGAGACCACAGCAGTGACAGTGACTGTAGGTGGCAGACATGCCTGCGGCCTGTCCGGTGTGGACAGTGAAGCCCATCTTGCAGGCCCACGGCAAGGCCCAGCACAGCTTCTGGCTCTGGGAAATAGTCTGAGGAATCTCAGTGCTGGCTGTATTTTCTTTTGTAGCTGGGGCACATGTTGTAGCTGTCTACCTCTCTGAGTTCCATGTGTGG
>RJWM01044696.1:0-13154 GCA_004363535.1 Dasyprocta punctata | reverse complement strand
TTCCTGGGCCAAAGCGTGTGTGTTTCACTTTACTGCCAGGCCATTTTCTGGAGGGGATGCTGTATCACTGTGCATTCCCGCCAGAAATGAGAATCCTAGTCTCTGCATCCTCTCCAGTCCACTGCATTTTCAGTATTTTTAATGCAAGCCAATCAAGTAGGTGGATAGTGGTATCTCCTCTGGTTACTTTTGCATTTCACTAGTGGCTAATGATGCTGAACAACTTTTCATGTGCTTACCTGCAAGCTGCATGTCTTTCTGGCAAGTGACAAGTCTGTTTAAGTCTTTGTCCATTTTTAATTGAATTGTTTGTTTTCTTTATTCTGTATTCAGCTGCTTTACCGTTGAAATAGTTATTTACAGATAATTCTCCCCAGTCTGAAGCTTGTGTTTCCATTTTCTTAAGTGCATTTTCCATAGGACACACATTTTTACTTTTGATGGAATCTAATTTATCAATATTTATTTTATGGATTATGTTTTGGTATAATGTCTGAATTTGCTTTGCCTAATGCCAGGCCACAGGTTCTCCCCCTATATTTTCCTCTAAAAGGTACAGATAGTACCACAACCAGTGTGTGCAAATGAACATATGGGTATGGAAACCAAAACACGATACCATTTACAAACACTCCAAATGAAATAAAATGGTATAAAGTTTAGATATAAAGTCTAACAAAACATAGAGGACGAGTTTTTACAAAGCTTCAACATAAGACTTATGTTTTTCTACCTATGATTCTTTTTTTGTTGTCGTTATTGTTACAATACTGCACATTTTACCAAGTGCCTTGCACATGTTAGGCAAGCACTCTACCACTGAACTGAAGCTCAACCCCTACGATTCATTTTGAGTTAATTTTTGTGTAAGAGTAAAGTTGAGGTTCATTTGTTGGTATATGGATGCCTGGTTGTCCCAGTATCATTTATTGAAATCACTTCCTTTCTTAGATACCAAATTCTCCTTAGGGCTTTATCTTCTTAGAAGTGAAGGAGTTATAGTGGATTCTTTCTTAAGTTATGGCAGGTTTTCCTCATTTTCGAGGAATCACTGTTGTTTCTACTCTTTGTTTCTGGATCTTTCTCAATTAGATATGTTTTATTTATTTATTTATTTATTTTTTTTTTTCGGCACCGGGGATCAAACTCACAACCTTGCACCTGCCAGGCAGGTGCTTAAGCCGCTGAGCCAAACTCCCAGCCCTAGTTTTTTGAGGCAGGGTCGCACTATGTAGTTCAGGCCGGCATTGTGCTCGTGTTGTAGCCCAAGCTGGCCTCGAACTCACAACGCTCCGCCTACCTCAGCCTCCTGAGTGCTGGGATTAAAGGCGTGCGCCACCTCGCCTGGCATCAATTAGATATGTTTTAAATGATATGTAATGGAACACTCATTATTTGTAAGTTGACTGAGCATAAAGTATTTCTTATAAAGTCACCATCACAAAGAGGCATGTGGCTGTAAAAAAAACTCTGGGTGGGAATGAAACTTGACTAGCATAATGAAGCTTCTGTAATAAGTGTATAGTTGAGATAAAGAGACAGGCAGGCAGATACTGTTGGGAAAACAGGTGCTGGCTAGAACTAGCTCTGCTCTTTCCTTTTGTGTGTGTATGTGTTTTGTTTTGTTTTTTTGAGTTAAGGTCTTGATTTGCAAGTTTAGGTTGGACTTGAATTCACTATGTAGCCCAGGATGGCCTTGAAATCCTGGTGATTCTCCTGCCTCAGCTTCCTGAGTAGAAGGGTTATAAGTGTGCACTACCATACCTGTTATTTCTTGATTTATGGAGTTGCTAACCCTTTCAAGATTATCCATCTAGATTCATTCCTGAACACTCTCTGAGCACCTCTGAGAATAAATGAAGTGTGGCTTCTCACAGCACTGCTCTTCCCACGGGCTTTACTTTCTACCCACAAACATGTTTAGAGGCAGCAATGGTAAGGGGTTCTGTTTAATTAGCCCCATCTGTTTTTTTTTTTCTTTTGTGGGGGGAGACTGGGTCTTATTGTATACCCAGGCTAGCCTTGAACTCATTAGGTAGCCCAGGCTGGCCTTGACCTCACAGACACCCTCCTGCCTCAGTCTCTCAAATACTAGGATTACAGGCATGTGTCACTGTACCTGGCTGTTCATCTGTTATATTTTTTATTTTTTGTTTTTTTGAGACAGGGTTTCATTATGTAGTTCAGGCTTTCACTATGTAGTTCAGGCTGGCCTCTAACTCATGATAATCCTCCTGCCTCAGTCTCCCCAGTGCTGGGGTTATAGGTATATGCCACCATGCCCCACTGTTGTATTTTTAATATTTTTGTTTTCCCCATCAGTAAAATGGGAAATATCCTTTATTATAAAGCCCTTGAATCCATTAGCATGAGGGTAGCTGAAAGAGAATAAGGAGTCTGGGTGTCGCTAAGGATTTATGGTCTGCTGCCGGAGTTACTATTTCTAGCTGTTGCAGAAGGATTGTGCATGCTGCTCAAAGGACAGGGAGTGTTACTTATTCTTCTAATTGATACGGGGGTCCTCTGACTCTTCTTCAGGAGTTTTGGCTATCGACCTTTCAGGTTTATTCATTATCTGTAGACTTTATGGGTGTTAATTCAGAATTTTGTATTTTGGGGGGCTGAGGATATACCTCAGTGGCACAGCACCTGCCTAGCAAGCATGAGGTCACAAGTTCGATCCCTGGAACCGCAATAAAACAAAACAAAACAAAACAAAACACTGTTTTTTTGTTTCTCTTTTTCCTTCTTTTTTTCCTTCATGGCCTCTAGAGAAGCCACTGCATGGTGGTAATTGATAATAAACCTAAAATTATCTTCTCTTCTGCTGCCATTGAACAACCAAGTTTTTTTTTCTTTTTTTGCTCTGCTGACACTGAAACATTTTTACTAAATTATAAGAAGAATTTAAATGGAAAAAGCTGCTCCAAGTGTAATGGATGCATGAAGTGAATTGTTCAGTTGTGAGCAACAAAAGTCTTTAAATTCTCTTAGGCTTTCAAATTGCCCGCTTAAGTTTAGGCTTGGACATGTATAGCGCATGCAGATACAGCAAGGACAGGCAGCTTTGGCTTCCTGTATGCCTTGCCCTAATTACTTTCCTTTCCATACGTGCCAGTTTCCTCTAGAAGGAAGAGAACTCCTGTTTAGAGCTGATAAACATCAAACTAGGGGTCTCAGTAAGACATGGATCAGTCTGTGCTTGGGCCTTTGTATGTGTATGAGGTCAATCCCTGTGGGCCTCATTTAGCCTCTGCTGGCCTTGTTAAAGGAGCCTCACTCTCCCTTGCTGGATTAGGAGTTAACCTGGGCAAACCTAACAATCTGTGTACCAGTACTACTGTCAATAACTAAGAGTGTTTAGTCACTGGTTTGAAGGAGGAAAGGAACAGAAAAAAAACTTCAATTCTAGGAGAGTTGAGTTTAAAAATTTTATTTGCCATCTTAGTCATCTTAGTTAGCATGGTATAATATTTAAGAGTATAATGTGGTGTGTAAGAGCATTGGCTTGAAGTTAACAGGACCTGGGTTCAAATTCTAACTCTTTCACTTACTGTGTGACCTCAGGTAAGTCACTTAGCCTCTTAGAACCTTGGTTTTCTTATTTGTAAAAAAGGAGACAGTGAAACTATTTCTCAGAGTTAGTAGGAGGCTAAAATATCCTATATATAGTAATTATATTTTGTTTTGTTTGAGACAAGGTCTCACTGTTGTCTAGGTTAGCCTTGAAATCCTGGGCTCAAGGAATCTGCCTGCCTCAGCCTCCAGAGTGACTGGGATTAAAGGCACATATCACCATGCATGGCTTGATAACTATATCTAACAATTTATGTAGATATTGAAGTCTGTAGTAAATTAAGACTCTTAGCAGCAATCTAACCTATTAGTTGGAATGCTTTTTTGTTTGTTGTTTGTTTTTAAAGTACTGAGGATTGAATGCAGGGCCTTGACACTGAGCTACATCATTAGCCTTTTTTTAAAATCTCCCCAGTTTGGGCTCAAACTTGTAATCTTCCTATCTCAACCTCCCAGTGTGCTGGAATTATACACATGCACCACCACACCTGGCTTCATGAATCACTGGACAAAGTCATACAATATATTATTTTCCTGTGTATGCTGCCTTTAAGCACTTTTTACTCCCCGTGAACTTTGCACTTAAGATTCCTAAGTTTTAGGACTCTAAAGGGGTCTTAAAGAATCTAGTTAAATTAGTACCCATTCCCTCCCAGGAAATCTCAGTCCATGAGAAACTGCTGCCCAAAGAAGTGAGGCAGTTGGGCCCAAGATCAGTCACAGAACCAGGACTGGGCCTAATGCATTTATTTAATCTCACTTCTCCTGTTGTATACGGTAGGGTTGCAAACACCTGTCTGGGTTTGACCCTTCAGCCCAATTGGGCACTACAGCTCTATAGGGGCTGTCTTTGGCAGTTTTTCTCTGGAATCAGTTTCTGAAACCAAGCCTAAATCCCCACCTGGCCATTCATACATCTGGAAAACTTTGAAGCTAATAAAGATAGGAGAGATGTAGCAGATATTCTAGGCTTCTGTCTTCACGAGAGTTTAGTTCTGGTCATCCTCTGGACTAGTACTTCTGATGTTCCCTAGCGACTGAAGAGAACACAGCCCCTTCCTATTGAATTTGTGTACCTCAGAAATTCCATTTGTGGATTGTTTTCAATCCCTGACTTTTACAAGAAATTATTCCTGGGGATAGCATAATCAGAAGTAAAATATGAGAACCTAACATTCTCTTCTAACCAGATGCATGCCTATAATACCAGTACTCAGGAGGCTGAGGCAGGAGGATTTTTGCAAGTTTGAGGCCAGCCTGGGTTACATAGTGAGTTTAAGGCCAACCTGTACCACCTAGTAAGATCCTGTTTCAAAAAGACAAAAACAAACAAAATTTTTAAAAAATAGGATGTATCAGCATAGACAGAAAAGCCAAAGACCAAAAATGTTTTTTGCTCAAATAATGTTGTACTCTGCCCCTGGAAACAAAAATGTCTAGACTTTTTAAAAAAATTAAGTAGCCTTCCGTTTTTATGATTCTTTGATTAATTAGCTTATTAGACATGATCCGTATTGTGGAGGTTAGCATTTTGACTCCAGGAACTTGAACCAGTATTTGTAAGATAAAGAGCTAGGATGACCACCAAAAAAAAAAAAAAAAAAAAAAAGAGCTAGGATGAGGGTAGGCCAGTGACCCCCTAGAAAGCAAGAAGGGAGAAGTAGACTCTCAGGGCAAAGGGGTCGAGACAGGCATTTCTGAAGCCAAATGGTGTTGAAATAATATACTGCAGGCCTTTTTCCTTGTCAGGGTAATCCAATTGAGAATGCTCAACTGCCCCTGATAAGAGTCACTCAGGAGTGAAGAGCTCTGCTACCAGGGAAAGCAGCTTATGTGTGCACTTTGGCTCAGGAATGTGCCAGCCCAATGCTGGCCAAATGAGAAAAGGCTGCTGTAGACCACAGCACACAGCCTCCTGGGAGGACAGAGGCTACTGGCCTCTAGGTCAGGAGAGCATTCTCTTGTCCAAGGGTAGTGCTTGAGGCTGGGTTGAGGCCTTTGATACAGATTACTAGGAAGGGCAGCAGCTCTGACATGAGACTAAGGTGTCAGGATTCGCCCCTCTTTCGGTCAGGCCCTCATCATCTGAGAAGACAGCAGACTCAGGGAACAATAGCAGATGTGCAGACTGACATGGGGCCAATTTGGAACTTGTTTTATGTCAGGATATAGGGAGTTGAGTGAAGTGTGAGCAGAACACACCAATAAGCCAAACCTCCAAAGGTTCACTTTGCTTTGGGTTGAGGGGCCTAAAGCTTCTCTAGAAATAATCTAATAATTCTTATAATTATTGTAATTTGGCACTGACTGAACAGAAGTTGGACCTAGGTTTGATCTTAGCAGGATCCCAAGGGCTGTTTTTCCTGTGGGGTTGGATTTCTGCTCCTTTACCTGCTGCCGCCCTGCTATTGCAGCACACAGACTAGTCACCTTTGGAGCACCTCTGTGTCTCATCTGCACTCTTTGTTTACTGAACTGTTTGTGCCTTCAGTTTGGTGGCTTCTGAGGGTGGGAATTTTGGCTGTTTGGCTGGGGTGTCAGGTGTCTCCTTGGTTGTGAAACTGCTTAGCCATCTTACTAGAAGCAGCAACATGGCACTTCTCTTCACAAGGACTTAGGCAGCTCTTCACTCTTCTAAATTCAGACCGTTGAGACCAGTCCCCACATAGGCCAAGGCAGGAACTAGACCACAGAAACTGCTCTGTTCTAGCCTTGTAAGAAGCAGTAAAGTTAATGGCTAGGAGGTCAGCTTTTGGAGTCAGATAAACCTGGATTTGATAACCATTTCTACCATAGCTAGTTTTATGATTTTAATTGGTAAGTACATCTACTTATCCTTTTTAAATATTGTTTTTATCCTCAAAATGACACTAGTAGGGGCATGGCACAAAGTAATAGATGGTAGCTGCTGCTATTATCTTTATCTGATTTATTCTATAAGAAGGATGGCTATTTCAGTCAAGAGGGCATGATGGCATACCCTTGTAATCCCAGCACTTTGGAGGTTGAGGCAGGAGGATTGGGAGTTTAAAGCCAGTCAGGGCAATTTAGAGAGATAGACAGGAACAGAGAGAGGGGAGAGGGAGAGATATCTCTTGGAGAACTCTCTGGTGGCTCTGGATGTAGTCCTCGCACAAAATATCATTTAGCCAATGGACTATCAGTGGTCTCAGGACTAATGATATAGGAAACAAGAAAACCTATTATTCCTTTCTCTGACACTATGTACACCTTGAAATACATAAAAATTAAAAGAGCTATCCCAAATTGTACCATAAATAATAATCACCAGTTATCTTGGCATTTATTCTTAGCTCATATTTCTTTTCAGTTTAGGGCCTACTCTTTAATACTTACTTAAAGCTTAAGAAATAAACTATTAGCAGTGTAAAGAACATTGGACTGGGGCGGAGCAGTAAGCAGCAGAGAAAACAGCCTCTCTGAAAGTCACCATCCAGATGCTGGAATGTAGTAGCATTGTGAGGAAGACAAGAAGGAAAGAAGCGGGTGCCATAGAACTAAGAAAATCTGAAGTGAGAATTGAAGCCCACAGAGGGAGTAAAAAGAAAAACTTCAACAAAGAAGAAGGCAGTAGCTGGTGGCACCTTCGCCCAGAGCTGGATTCACTGCCCAAGAGGAGCTGTTGGAACCTGGGGACACATGGTCATTGTGACAGTGGTGGCTGGTACTCCCAGAGGCCTCTGCAGAGAGACGAGGCAGGGGAGGGGAGCAGCGGACTTGGAGGACTACACTGGCTGGCAGTGAGTGGAGAGGACTTGGTCCTCCCGTAGGAGAGAACAATTGGCCAGGAGCCATTTTGGAGTCAGGCTGGATAAGCCCAGAACCAGTACTGCTGCCCGCTTTCTCCTGCAGATCCTAGCTGGGTGCAGACCTGTGGAAATTGTTTGGATTGCAGCAAGCCCAAATGAGTTGAGTCTTAGGACAGGGCTGCAACGGTTATCTACTGCTCTGCCATAAAGCAGTGGCTGGCTTGCTGGGATTGAGTGGCATGATTCCGGACTCTTGTCTTCACAGGCTGTCTACTATTGAACCCAGAGAGAATCCTGGAAGTGGACTTTTTTTTTTTTTCTTTTGTACCAGGGATCAAACTCAAGACCTCGCTGTTGCCAGGCAAGTGCTTGTGCCATTGAGCTATATCCCCAACCCTGGACTATTTTTTTTTCTTTTCTTGTTTGTTTGTTTTGTTGTTTTATTCAGTTTGTTTTTATTTCTCTTTCTCTTTTTTTTTTTATGAATGTGAGAGTGGCTCCTAACCTCTTATTGAGTGTGGTTTTGTTCTGTTCTACCTTTTATCTCTTCTGACTCTCTTTTCCTTCAGTCTTCTGCACCAGTGTCCCAAAGTAGGTGGGATCCATCTTTGTCCTCCAACCTTACTTGTAATCTCTTTCTCTACTTCTCTATTTTCTCCTTAATCCATTTTAAACTTTAACTCCATGGGCAAAATTGACACATTACAGACTTACATATTGCATAGAATTATCTGGTTTGTTTTATATTTTGTTTTATAATCACAAATCTAGTTGCAAATTAAGGGTTAGCTCAGTTTCTTGGCGTTTTTTTGGTACTGGGGATCGAACTGACAACCTCACACCTGCCAGGTAGGCACTTATGCCACTGAGCTAAATCCCTGGCCCTATTTTTTGAGACAGGGTCTCACTATGCAGTTCAGGCTGGCCTTGAACTCACTTTGTAGCCCAGGCTGGTCTTGAACTCAAAACGATCCTCCTGCCTCAGCCTCCTGAGTGCTGGGATTAATGGCATGTGCCACCACACCCGGCTTCAGTTTGTTGTTCTATAGGCTGTATTTGATGCTATTGGTACCACTACAGCAAAAATTGACATAACTGTTCTAAACAGCTGTTGGCCCTGATAATCCATGACTGAGATTAACTAAGGGTCAAAGAAAATACTATAGCATAGTGCTAAAGAACCAGGGAGTAGGATAAATGAGCAACAACTTCTCATCTCCAAAACACTGAAGAGGTAACATCTTCCAACAGACTCAATACCCAAAAACCAGCTACACCTGAAAGATACCTTAGAGAAGTAATCATCACCTAAGTGTCCTAAATTCCACCAATAAAGCAACCCACTATGGGCAATTTACAAGCATCACCCCAGGAATTAAACTTAAAAAAAAGAAAAGAAATGGGAAGACATTTAAACAAGATACAACACCAGACATCTAGTTCACCAAAGGCAAACCCAGGGGGCAATGAGGTGTGACAATCTGAAAGCCCCCCACTAGGTCTCTCTGAAGTGGTAACAACAAAGCAATTGAATGAGGCTTTGGAAAAAATGAAAGCAGAAATAATCTCTCGGATAACTACAGAGATTACCAAAATACACACAATGCTTAGCAATGTTAGAGCAGACACAGACCAAAAAAAGAGATGAGCTTAAGCAAATTATGGAAGTGCAGCACAGGAAAGAAATGGAATCCATACAGCAGATTCAAGCAGATATCCAGGAGAACAAAAACTCCATTGAAAGTATTCGAAGCAGATTAGGCCAATGTGAGGACAGGATCTCAGATATTGAAGACAGGCTTGCAGTTAGCAACCAGGAAAAGAAAGATTTCTCAAAACTAGCAAGGGAACATGAGAAATCAATCCAGCAACTGCTAGATGAGACAACAAAGAGTAACTTAAGATTAATTGGAGTCAATGAACAAGCAGGAGATATGACAAATGACATTAAACACATGTTCACAGACATCGTGACAGAAAACTTTCCTGGTAGAGAAAAAGAATTTGACATACAAATAAGTGAGGCATATAGAACTCCAATTAGCAATGATCAAAAAAAAAATCTATATCCAGGCATATCATAGTCAAGATTCCAGAAATTCAACACAACAATAGAATCTTTTTTTGTTGTTGTTGTTGGTACCGGGGATTGAACTCACAACCTCACACCTGCCAAGCAGGTGCTTAAGCCACTGACATAAACTCCCAGCCCTGTTTTTATTGAGGCAGGGTTGCACTATGTAGTTCAGGCTCGCCTTGCTCACGTTGTAGCTCAAGCCGGCCTCGAACTCACAATGTTCCTCCTACCTCAGCCTCCTGAGTGCTGGGATTAAAGGCGTGTGCCACCACGCCCGGCTAAGCATAGAACCTTAAAAGCTGTTAGGGAAAAGAAACAAATCACCTATAAAGGAAAGCCCATCAGAATCATAGCTGACTTCTCAGCACAAACTCTCAAATTAAGGAGAGCTTGGAGCAAAGTTCTTCAAGTTCTAAAGAAAAACAACTTTCAACCCAGATAGATGTATCCTTCAAAACTATCTTTCAAAATTGATGGAGAAGATACTTACATAACAAAGAACATCTGAGGAAATTTATGACCACCAAACCAGCACTCCAAAATGTTCTGAAGGACATTCTAGAAAAAGATAATAAGGACTACAGCTCCATGAACCCCAAAAGAAAGAATCTATCAGGAAAGGCAAACAATTAGAGGGAAGGAAAAAAAAAGGGGGGGGGAGCCAACAACAGGAAAATAATATGACAAGGATAAGTCCATACATATCAGTTTTAACCATCAATGTTAATGGTCTCAATTCACCAGTCAAAAGACACAGACTGCCAGAATGGATCAAGAAGCAAGATCCAGCAATATGCTGCATACAAGAAACACATTCAATTCAAAAAGAAATTCACAGACTGAAAGTCAAAGGATGGAAAACAATACTCCATGCAACAGGAATCCACAAAAAAGCAGGGGTAGCTATTCTATTTGCAGACAAAGTGAATTTCAAGCCAAGACTGATTAAGAGAGATAAAGAAGGTCACTATATCCTTGTAAAGGGAACAATCCAAGAGGAAGACATAACAATCATAAATATATATGCAACAAATACCAGTGTACCCAACTATATAAAACAATTACTAATGGACATGAAAAATCAAGTAAACCCTAATACAATTGTATTGGGAGACCTCAATATCCCACTGTCACAAAAAGACACATCAACTAGACAAAAAAATCAATAATGAAGTATTAGAACTAAATCAAACTTTTGAGCAAATGGACTTAGTAGATGTCTAGAGGGCTCCACCCTCACAACATCAGAATATACATTCTTCTCAGCTGCACACAGGACATTCTCCAAAATGGACCATATACTGGCTCATAGAACATGCTTCAGTAAATGCAAAGGAACTGAAATTATCCCATGCATACTATCAGACCACAGTGCAATGAAATTGGAAATCCATGCTGAAGGAAACCACGATAACTTCATAAACACATGGAAATTAAATAGCACCCTACTGAACAACCAATGGGTCACAGATGAAATTAAAGAAGAAATTAGACAGTTTTTATAGTTGAATGATAATGACATACTAGAACTTGTGGGACACAACGAAAGGAGTCTTAAGAGGGAAATTTATAGCAGTAAATACCCATAACAGGAAAACAGAGCAAATGCACATAAACAACTTAATGTTGAATCTCTAGCTTCTAGAAAAAGAAGAGCATGCTAAACCAAAAGCTCGTACAAGGAGGGGAAATATAAGGATCAGAGCAGAAATTAACACACTGGACACAAAAAAATACAAAGAATCAATGAATCAAAGAGTTGGTTCTTTGAAAGACTAAATAAAATTGACAAACCCTTAGCCAACCTTATCAAAAAAAAAGGAAAGAAAAAGACTCAAATCCATGCAATTAGGAATGAAAAGGGTAAAATCACAACAGATCCTGCAAAAATTCAGAAAATCATCTATACCTACTTTGAAAACTTATATTCTAATAAGATGAAAAATACAGAAGAAATGAACAGATTACTAGATACATATGAATTACCAAAGCTGAATCAAGAAGATATAAAAATCCTAAATAACCCAGTATCAATAAATGAAATTGAAGATGTAATTAGAAACCTATCAACAAAGAAAAGCCCAGGCCCTGATGGATTCACTGCTGAATTCTAAAAGAAATTTAGTGAAGACCTAACACCACTACTTCTCAACCACTTTAATGAAATTGAAAGGGAAGCAATACTCCCAAATTCATTCCTGGGAGAAAGGATTACTTGATTTCAAAACCAGAGAAGGACCCAACTAAAAAATAGAATTATAGGCCAATCTCCCTAATGAAAATCGATGCAAAAATTCTCAATAAGATACTGGCAAACAAGCCAGGCGTGGTGGCGCACGCTTTTAATCCCAGCACTCAGGAGGCTGAGGGAAGAGAAGCATTGTGAGTTTGAGGCTGGCTTGGGCTACATAGTGCAATCCTGTCTCAAAAAACTAGGGCCAGGAGTTTGGCTCAGTGGCTTAAGCACCTGCCTGGAAGGCGCGAGCTCGTGAGTTCGATCCGCAATGCCACAAAAAAAAAAAAAAAAAAAAAAAAAAGATACTGGCAAAAAGATTGCAGCAAATCACCAAAAAGTTTCTATACCATGATGAAGTGGGATTCATTACAGGGATGCAGGGATGGTTCAACATACACAAATCCATAAATGTAATACACCATATTAACAGAGCCAAGGACAAAAATCATATGATTATCTCCATAGATGTAGAAAAAGCTTTTGACAAAGTCCAACACCCATTCATGATAAAAACCTTACAGAAAATTGGAATAGATGGTCTTTATTTCAATCTGATAAAGGCCATCTACAACAAACCAACAGCCAACATCATACTAAATGGAAAAAAACTGAAAGTTTTCACTCTAAAATCAGGAACAAGACAAGGATGGCCACTGTCTCCACTCTTATTCAACATAGTCTTGGAAAAGTTAGCTGGAGCAATTAGACAAGAGAAAGAAATAAAAGGAATAAAGATAGGAAAGGAAGAAATTAAATTATCGTTATTTACAGATGACATAATACTCTACATAGAAGATCCCAAAAACTCCACCAAAATACTACTAGATTTAAAAGGCAAATTCAGTAACATAGCTGGATACAAAGTCAATACTCAAAAATCAATAGCCTAGGGCCAGGGATATAGCTCAGTGGTATATGTGTCTGCCTGGTAAGCACAAGGTCCTGAGTTCAATTCCCAGTACAAAAAACAAACAAACAAACAAACAAAAAAACAAATCAATAGCCTTTTTGTACACAAATAAAAAACTTACCGAGAGAGAAATCAGGGAAATAACACCTTTCACAATAGCATCCAAAGAAAAGAATGAAATACCTAGGAATCAACCTAACAAAGGACCTCTACAATGAAAACTACAGTACTCTGAAAAAGGAGATTGAGGAGGATATTAGAAAATGGAGAGATACTGCGTGCTCTTGGGTAGCAAGAACCAATATAGTGAAAATGGCCATACTTTTAAAACTTTTATACAGATTCAATGCAATCCCAATCAAAATTTTAATAGCATATCTCACAGAATTAGAGGAAACAATCCTAAAATTCATCTGGAACCAGAAGGAACCTAGAATAGCAAAGGCAATCCTGGGCAACAAAGACAAGACAGGAAGCATCATAATTCGTAACTTGAAATTATACTATAAAGCTACTGTGATAAAAACAGTGTGGTACTGGCAAAAAAACAGACCCGAAGATCAATGGAACAGATCAGAAGATGCA
>RJWM01044695.1:0-13151 GCA_004363535.1 Dasyprocta punctata | reverse complement strand
AATCAAATGGAAATGGAACACTCTTTAATACTAAATAACCTAAAAACATTATTGTGGAAGAAAATTTCCTACACAAATGACTCTTAATTTGGACAGTTACCATTGTAGGAAACTTACCACTTCTGAATATCCATCTTGAGCATTTAAAAGAATGGCTTCAGAGATCCATTCTCCTGGGGTGTAAGAAGCCATCATCTTAGATACACAATTATGGAAGTTAACAGCAGGCAGTATAGATTATCATGTCCACAAGATTTCACTCATTTTTGTTTTTGAGATGGGGTCTTGCTGTTGCCCAGGTTGGATCAAACTCCTAGACTCCAGTGATTTTGCCTGAGCCTCCTGTGCGCTGGGACTAGAGGCATGCACTACAGTATGCCAATTCCTGCTTTTAGAAGCCTGTTACATTTGCCAATTCCATTCACTGTGTAACTATTTTGACTAGTGACTTAAAAAAAAGGAAGAAAAAAAAAAAAAGCTGTGAAGTCTCATTCCATAAACATCAACAGAGTGTTTTGTAGATTTGTATTACCCAAAATACCATTGCTGGAAACTTTGTTTGCATTGAAGCTGCTGTTTAAAATTTATACAAATGTCTTAGCATGGTAACATTTGCACATTAACAAGACTGCAAAGCAGGTTAATTACTCCTTTATAAAACAGATGTTGGGTTAACAGCATGGTTTATTATACTAGACTTAACACATTTTAACCTCATTCAGACATCAAATGTCACTACTGAGCATTCCCTGAATGGTTTTTAACCTCAGAAGTATTCTACTTGACAATATGCAAACAGCAATTTTAGTAGCTGAAATTAGGCGAATTTTCATCAGCCTAAAGATGGGGCTGGGCATGGTGGTGCACATCTGTAATTCTAACACTCAGGAGGCAGAGGCAGGAGGATTACATGTTCAGAGCCAACCTAGGCTACACAGTGAGTTTAAGACCAGCCTGGACTACATAGCAAGATCCCATCTCAAAAAAAAAAAAAAAAAAAAAAGTTGGATGAGTCCACTTAGCCTCTGTCAAGCCAAGCCCTTTTGGGCTAGAAATGTAGCTCAGTTGTAGTGCTTGAGGCCCTGGTTTGAGCCCCAGCACTGCAAAACTGACATCTTAAGGCCACATAACCCCCCAAAAGTCCATTTATCCTGAACTATGGGGTAAGCAGTAGATGTTAAGAGCAAGACTAAAACAGACCTTTAATTTCCCATTTTCAGTGTTTCCTGTGGACTAAAGGGCTGTTTCTTAAGACATCTGTAAATTTATTCACCCACAATTTTTCCCACATAAACCTGATATGCAAAATTTAATATTTGATCCTTTTCCACATATTTTCAGTCAGATCTGGCATGTACCCTTTAACTCCATAAAATGAGACACCTCTTCTTCAAACTGAAGCCACTAGTATATTTTTTGCTCAGAGGTTTAACCTAGTTAATGTGAATGTATTAAATTTGTGATCTTCATTTGCTCTCATAAATTTAAAGCCAGTTTTGTTTTGAGATTGTATACTTTGAGGTATGTTTTCTTCCCTCTAATGATCTGGTTATAATAAATGAACAGAAGAAATACTTCTAGTGATCACTGTTGGTCTGTTGCTTGCCAAACTTAGAATTTGAGGAATAAAGAGAACAGAAGCCCAAGAAACGGGTGTGAACTTTGCTGGCGTCAACAAGATGGTTTTTTCTGGGAAAAAATTACACTTGTTTCTTGGAGAAAAGAAAACCTGTCAACTCCTTTGCTTCAGTTTATTTCTTAGACTCTCGTAACAAGAGCTTAACACAGAAGCAGTTGCTTGATGAATAAGTTTATTTGTCTTTATCTGAAAAATCTTCATAGAAATTTGGTTTAACTCTCAGCAGCCCGCTCCTGAGCTCTGAGGAAGCTTGCCTTCTTTTGAGCTACCCGATCTTTCTTCTGGGCAAGTGACATTTTGGGACGATTCCACCTATGAAACAAAAGAAAACAATATATTTGTAAAAAACCATAGAGGATACAGAACATCAACTTCAGTTGAAAATGACAGATCATTATCAGATGGAGGTTAATCTAAATTTTTTTTTTTTTTTCAAACTCAACCTCATGCCTGCCAGGCAGGCACTTAGGCCACTGAACTAAATCCCCAGCCCTATTTTTTTGAGACAGGGTCTCACTATGCAGTTCAGGCTGGCCTTGAACTCTCAATGATCCTCCTGCCTCAGCCTCCTGAGTGCTGGGATTAAAGGCATGCACCACCATGCCCAGCTTACATTCTTACTCTTCAACTAACTTTCCCAACCACTTCAGTGATCCTGTCATATTATCATAGGGTCAAAAATTTAAAAATTAAAAAAAAAATGATAGTACAGTAGCTAAATGTGCATGATTTTTTTAATCTACTGAGACATAAAAAGGCCAACTCTCTAGGTAGTCACTTTAAAATGCAGTCACTGATGCTTATACTGTATGAGGATAGAACGGGCCACCTCAGTAGCTTCTGAGGTTAATTCATTCCTATCATCACAATTACTTTAGCAAACCTGGTTCCCTTAGCTCCTGCCACATCACGCAGAGCTAGTGATCGAGTTTGCACCACCTCACTGAAAGCCTGACCCATCAAATGAAACAAGGCATGTGACAACCACACTGAAATTCTCAAAGACAGCAGGACACGTACCTCTTCTTTTTAACTTCTCTCTTCGGCTTCTTTTCATAGACTGGATTCTCTCGTATAGCCGCATGAGCTTTCTTATACATCTCCTCCATCTGAAACAAAGAAAAGCGAACAGTACTTGGTTTCATTTCACATGCCCTACTACTGTATTAAGACAAAGTGTTCTACTACTTGCTTTGTCTTTCTGATCTCAGTTCTCAAAATAACTAATCCAAGTCAGTATTAGTCCTTGCTTAAGTCCTAAATGTAAGCCAACTTTTCCTAACAAATTCCCAATGTTTTCAAGGTGACTTTACATTATTCACAAAATCCAACTTCAAAGAAAAACCTATGTGTACTGCTGAGGAATTCAGCCATACTTGAGTCATTCTAAAATAAATTTTTGTGGAACATATACTGTGCTCCTCATTCTAAAAACTCTGGCCTACATTCTTTCATTCAGTAAAAACACATGAAAAAATGAAAGTATTTAAGATACTAAGATGCAAGGTATAGGGCCGGGAACATAGTTCAGTGGCAAAGTGCCTGCCTGGCAAGCACAAGGTCATGAGATCCCCAGTACAAAAAAAAAAAAAAAAAAAAAAAAAAAAAAAAAAAAAAAAAAAAAAAAAAAAAAAAAAAAAAAAAAAAAAAAAAAAAAAAAAAAAAAAAAAAGACACAAGGTATACAGTGCTAGAGTCACAATACTGATCACAGCTTGCTTCAGACCAAGGACAGGACAATAGGGACCAATAAAAGTAACTGCTAAATTCTTTTGTTACCTACATTTCCAAGTAATGTAACATCCCTTCTAGTTGAAAGGTCTGAATTTTCTAGAAACTCTGAAGTCATCAATTTTGATTCTTTATTGGGCAATTTTTTCTATAGCTCATTTTTAAAATCCATGGTGACAACTTCTGTATATAACAATTATAGTTCCCCAATGAGTATTCAGATACTGAGCATGGTACACATGCCTGTAATCCCAGCATTCAGGAGGCTGAAGCAGGATCCAAATTTGAGCCCAACCTAGGCTACACAGTGAAATCTTACTTATCTTAAAACAAAAAACATAGGCAAAGTAGGGCAGGGGTGTGGCTCAATGCTATGTGCCTAGCATTAAGGAAATCCATCCTCAGTACACCCCTGCCACAGAGGACCTCAACCATTTAACAAAGTTAACTTCTGTGGGGAATTGTGGATAACACCTCTAATTCCAGATACTTGAGAAGGCAAGAAGATTCCAAGTTCAAGGCCAACCCAGGCAATTTAGCAATACCTATGTCAAAATAAAAACTAAAAAGGGATAAAGGGTGAGCATGGTGGCACACACCTATAATCCCAGCACTTGGGAGGCTGAAGCAGGAGTTCAAGGCCAGCCTGAACTATAATGGTGAGACCAAGGCAAAAAGAGAGAAAGAAAAGAAAAACCTGGGTTCAATCATCAGCACAGAGTTAATTTTTCTACTTCCAAGAAACAAGCAAGCCTAGTCAGAAAATCATTAGCCTTGAAAACTAGAGCTCAAAAATGCCAACCCACACCCTACCACCAGGGGAGAAAAAAAAGGCAGCCCCAACCAGCCTATGTCTGCCTTAGCTGGCATCACTATTCTCTTGCTCAGTGGCTTCTCTACAAGGCAAGAATAGGCTGACTGAGCCTGGCTTTTTTGATCATTTTCCACCTACATCCTATTTTGAGGGAAACAATCACAGATGTCTGCAGAGGACTTCAGCAGGTACACAGGAGGAAAGAGGCTACCACGGACAAAATTAATGAGCGAGGAGGGGCTGAGGCTGTAGCTCAGTGATAAAGTACATGAACAGCATGCACAAGGGCCTGGGTTCAATTCCTAGCTCCTCAGATATGCCCCTAAAACAAATAACTGAAAAGTACATCAGTCAATGAATACAGCATGGGTGTAGGAACGCATCAACAAGTGAGTATCTGAAAGCACACAGGCAGGATGGAAGTGGATGTTTTGAGCAACTGCCATGTGAACAAATCAGGATTATGGCTTATGAAGAGCTATGGTGCAGGCCAGGTAAAATAACAGTCTACAAGAACAGCTACTCTAAATAGAAACAAACTACAATGGTCTAACAGAAAAGATATTATAGGGGGCTGGGGATTTAGCTCAGTAGCATAAGCCCCTGCCTGGCAAGCTCAAGGCCATGAGTTCGATCCCTGGTACCAGGAAAAAAAAAAAAAAAGAAAGAAAAGGACATGTCACATACAACTTGTATGTAGTTTTATAATTATAATAACCTAATATGGGCTCTACATTTTCACTCAAAACTGGCACTATAATCTTAGCCCTAGTCAACTTTACGGCTGACAAATTTCCAACATTAAACTCATTGTTGCAACATGGTTCCATTTTGTGCAATATCGTGCAGAGCTAGTGACAGTCTATATGGCTTTCTGTATTCATGCCTGGAGTATTCACAGTCCAGAGAACAGCACGGATTTGCTATGAAGAACTTCCTTCCTCCTCAAAATTAGTGTTTAGTGTCTAACCCTTCATATCAAAGTAGATTACAAATACGTTATAACCACAGGATGAGATCTATAAATACAGAACAGCCAAAGCACAAAAGGCATCAAAGGCTTTAAATGCTTAAAGTGTGCCACACTTAAGTATCTTAAAAGATACTAAAAACCTGCTGATAACCACAGCTCATTGCTTACACTACATCCCTGTGAGTTTATACTATCTCACTGCTTAATCTACCCTCATTCAACACTCTAATGTCACTTTTAACCAACTATGTGAATCTACCATACCTATATTTAATTTTCAACTGCTAGCCTGAAATAAATGTAACCCATCAAACTTGTTTATATAAAATTAACGTACAAGCATTCTAAGGTAAATTTACCATGTCTGGAGTTACATTGTTCTTTATGTACTGAGAGAACTGTTTCTTATAAGCGTCTTCATCTTCTTCCATCAGGTAACGCATATAATCTGCGACATTCTGACCCATGATGTGCTTCCGATGTACTTCTGCATTGAACTCTTTGCTTTCAGAATCGTAACCAGGGAATCGTTTGGTACTAAAATAAATTTTTTTCATATTTTAGTACAGATTAACTAAAATAAGTTCACTGACAAGAATGCACTTTAATAGCTGCCATCAGTCCCGTCTTGAAACAATTATTATACATCATATACAACCAAAGGACCAACTACTGACTGCTCAGTTAGTGGGCTCTCATCATTTGGCAGCTCATCATTGAATTCCAGAAGACAAAAACATACTGCAACACCCCCTCCAAAGGTTCCGAACCCCTGGGTTCAAGTGTGATCCTCCTGCCTTAGACTTCCACATACAGGTGTACACCACTGCACCCTGCCACGAACACCTTTAAAGACAATTACAAAGGCTATTTATCACTACGAATTCTGTAATAGTATAGGAAAGGGTTCCAAAACTTATCCCCAAATCCTGTAATTCCTTAGTGGTACCTCAAAGTAAAAGGGAATAAATGATTTGCACAAAATCATAATGAAAGAAATCCTCTAAAGAGATACTGTGTGCCTCATTAACTTGTTTCTAATCAGAGATGAATTTACAATGCACTCATTTCAGCTGTTGTAGACAGTAACAAAACATGCAAAAACAGGTAACAGATGAACCAAGTGTGGTGGCCTGTGGCTGTAACCCCAGCACTTGGGGAATCTAAGGCAAGAGAACCACAGTTCAAGCCCAGTAAGGGCACCTTAACAAAAAAAGACCCTGTCTCAAAATAAAAAATAAAGACTGGAATATAGTTCAGTGCAAAGGCCCTGAGTTCAATCTAGAGGATGGGGGTTGATATGCCTCTATTCAACAATTCAAAACCAAAGAAGCTACCAAGAATTGCCTGAAATTCTATTTCCAGTTGAATGTGTAGAATCTTCCATAAGCCTTTTATATCCACATTTTTTCTTAACTCAGTACATCAAAGGAAAAAAGAAAATGCATAGGGCAGGAACAGTTGCTTGTTTCTAACCAAAATTAAGTCATATGCAAAAGACTGTAACTTCTATCCCAGCTCTTTCACTTATTAGCCCCAAAACCCTGAACAGATCACTACCTCTGCGCCCCCAGTCTCTCCATGGGTTACAATTCCTTCCTGCCACACCAGGTTCCTTTTGCACAGTACCAGTATACAGTAGGTAGTCAATGGTAATTATTTTAATACACTCAGTAATCTACAGTTCTACCAGGTAGAATCAAGGAAAATATTGGGGTCAAAGCACGACGTCTTAAATATTATTACCTGTGAGGGATAGATAAGCCTCCATCCACAGCACCCTTCAGGGCTCCAAAAACTTTATTACCAGTTGTAGTTCTGGCAAGGCCTGCATCCAAATAGCAGGTGAAGGCACCAGGTTTACCATCAATGCTTTCCACGTTGTATTCATCTCCAGTCACTTCCACCTGGCCTTCATAGATCTTATCCATGCCAAACCTATTGAGAAGCTATTAAAGAAGCTGATATAAATGCCTATTTAATATATTCAAATCACTTTAAAATTAAAACATTTCACAAATATTTAGTACTTAATTTGATTCTTACATTTATTCAAGAGAACTAATCCCCACATTTTTCAGTCTTATTTGGCTATGATTCAACAATTAAATATAAAATCACATGTGGTTATGTAACAGTCTGGAACAAAATTTTAAGGGTAGGTTCCTGGGCTGAAGAAAACATCATTTGTACCATACTCTCCAAATATGTTATTTTAATTTGGACCACTGCTGGTACACTGTCACTTAGCCACAATTTCAACAAGCTTATTCCTTTGCACCAAGTTGCTTTCATACATGCTTAATTTTGCCCCCTACTCAAACACATTTATAGGTAATGATGTGGAACACTAATGCATGCTTGACAACTGCACTGCAAAATAACTAAGATAACAAAAGATGGCAATATCGCATTTTCATTCCTGCATTAATATAACTCATACATGTAATGCTGTTAATCAGACACACAAGTGATTAAAACAAAAATGAAACTTTCCTTCAATGCCCATACATTGAAGATAGTACTTTTTAAATTTTAATGTGCACAAATTACTTGGAGCATCCTATCAAAATACAAATTCTCAATATGCCTTGAGTGGAATCCCTACAAGTCTGCATTTTTAATGTACGCTAACAATCCAAAGACCTATACCTTTGACTAGCCAATCCTTGCTAAGTAGCCACTACCCACAAGTGGCTTTTCAAATTCAAGCTGAAATTCAGAGAAATCTGAAGGATTGCAAGTTTCAGACTATTCTGTACCACAGGATGAGTTTTAGGCCAGCCTCAAATATACAGAGACTTTGCCTTTTTTCAAAAAGAAAAAAACAGCCGGGCGTGGTGGCGCAAGCCTTTAATCCCAGCACTCGGGAGGCTGAGGTAGGCGGAGCATTGTGAGTTCGAGGCCGGCCTGAGCTACACAGTGTGACTCTGCCTCACAAAACCAGGGCCGGTAGTTTGGCTCAGCAGCTTACGTGCCTGTCAGGCAGGCGCAAGGTTGAGAGTTCAATCCCTGGTGCCACAAAAAAAATAAAATAAAATAAAAAAATAAAATCAGTTCAATAGCATTAGCCACAGTTCAAGTGTGTAAAATAGTGAGATTCGTGGCCATTCCACCGGACAAATTATAGATTTATCACTACTGCGGAGAATTCTTTTAGACAAAGCTGGTCCAGATATACCCACCATCAGGGCAGAAAGTAGGAAGACAAGTACTTCACCCAGATAACTAAAACTGTTTCTATCTCAATATACTTTGTATTTATAAAATCACCTTCCTGGTTAAGTCATGAAACAGTAAGCATTCTCCTTCAGCCCTGGCTGGAGCCTCTTTCCCACATGCAAACATCCCAAAGGCCATTCCAAACAACCAGCTAACCTCAAGGAGCTATCCAAGTCACCTTATACATACCCTGCGGGCCAGCAGCAGGCCAGTACAATATGCTGCAGCATAATTTGTTAGGCCAACTTTCACACCATATTTTGGTAGTTCGTGTGCATATGCTGCACAGACTATCATATCCCCTTCAATACGGGCATAAGCAATCTATAGTAAAAGAAAAATCAGGTTAGTAACCTGTTGCTTTCAGTTTCATTATTTGCCCTAAGTGTCTTTTTCAAAGGAAATTTTTTAAAAAATCCTCAACACACACAGATCTGTATCACTTAAAGTTGTATGCTAGGTGGATGTAGGTATCTGCAAACATTTGACCAGTGTCACGATTTCCAAATACATATATATGCTTTGAATAAATTATATTCTAGTTCCTTACTCTACAGACAGAAAAGGTTCTCAGTTGCATTAGCGAGTGAATTAGAGATACTTTTAAAAGTTCAAGGGGAATACCCAATTATTTTAAGCACCTTTTCAACTGAGGCTAAATTCAACGAAGTTTTAGAGACCTCATGTTTAGTACCTGAATGTAGATATGAAGACACTGACTTCAAAGTGAACTGGTGCAGAAAATGGATATGCCAGCCGGGCGTGGTATCACACGCCTGTAATCCCAGCACTCGGGAGGCTGAAGCAGGAGGACTGCTGTGAGTTTAAGGCCACCCTAGACTACATACTGAATTCAAGGCCAGCCTAAATTACATAGAACTTGTTTCAAAAAAAAAAAAAAAAAAACAAAAAAACCAAACCCACAAAACACCCAAACCCAGATTTGCCTGCTTCATACAAAAGATCAGCATAACTCAACTATCAAAATTTCCCCTAGTTCTAAAACCTGATGAAGTGGTGCTTTTGAAATTCTTTCAAACAGGACTTTTGTACACTTTATTAAAACCTATTTCAAACAATAAGCAGCTATAAACCTCTTTAATAATTTAAATGGCATGTAAAGTCACATAGCAAAGGTCAGGACTCAACTAAGGGCAAACCTGTACTGGATATGAGATGGAAGAACCTTCCTGCTTGCCCCATTTATTTCCCCACCATACTAACACACACAAAAGCCTCTTTAAATCCTCAAATTAGAAAGTAGAAGTGAGATAAAAATGGATTAAGATATCCAAACACGGCTGATCTTCCAGGTGTTTTTTAAAATACCAATTATCAAGTTTTCAACTCTAAACCTACTAAATAAAAGCAAACAAACAACTCAACAGTCCATCTAACCTATTTATCATGTTCTTTGCTTCCCAAATACACCTTCTCTAGCACACTGAGTGAAGGGGAATGGGTTTTGATTACCATTCACTGCCTGAGTATAGAATACAACTTACCTGACAAATGATATCTCTGTTAGTTACACGAACTATCATCCTGTATTTAGGTGTGTTGTACTTATTTTTGTCCTGGATCACCAAGCGTTTTCGAGCATAGTAATCAGTTTTGCCCTCTGAAAGAGAAAAAAGAAAAAAAGAAGAGATACTCTACTATAAAACAGCATTGTTTTAATGCTTAAAAGATGAAAACTTGAGCCAGATGTGGCGGCACATTCCTGTAATCCCAGCACTTGGAAGGCTGAGGCAGGAGGATCATTCCAAGTTCAAAATGAGCCTGGGCTACAAAACTAGGTCAAAGCCAGCAAGAACTGCACAGCGACACCCTGTCTCAAAAAGACAAAAAAAAAAAAAAAAAAAAAAGAAATAAAATCTGTCCATACCTCGTCGTCTTCTAAACTTCACTTGGTATCTCTTAAAGTAGGCCTTATTCTTGACAACTTTAACAAAACCCTTAAAGAAAGAAAGGATGTTATTAAAACTTTGATAATTTTAACCTATACTTTTGACCTGAGTTAACCATATTAACAAAGCAACTTTTCAAAGGCAAATACATACAACTGTCAACTTTTGTAGCACCTGTTTTTTACTGGAATCAATAAAAACAGTTCCACTTTCCACCTATCATCAAGTTTTACCCAGCACAGTAAAAAGGATTCATTACAAATCTAGGAAGAAGTAACATACAAAACGCAGGCTCCAATTTATTAGATTCAACAGATACAAAACTGTCACATTACTTTCAGTTTTTAAACAATTTCAGTACGTGTTTCCTCACTGACAAGTAGCGCAAACTTTTGCGAACCACTGATCCGCACAGTGACCAAACGTCCATCCGTTCCTAACACTGCATTTTTCACTTTACAGACCCACATACAACTACAAACTTCTCATTTCCTCCGTGCCCAAACCGCCCCTGCCATCACACTTAACCGGCAAGAGCAAAATCAGCAAATACTCCCCATTAAAATATGGCTTACTCCCAACTAAAGCAATACTTCACCCGACCTTTAGGGTCCTCTCCCAACAATCATCTATAACTTAAACCAACGATTAACTAGAAGCAGCAGGTGACGCGTACCCCAAATACAATGACAACCTTTCCGGGGTTCTTCCATGGCCCATTTGGGGAACGGGCCGACTCCTAACGCCACCAACTGTCTCAGCTTCAACAAAAACCAGCTCCCGTGCCCAGGAACAAAAACTTTCTGAAAGACTGGCCGAATACAACACTCCCCTGGAAAACGCACGAAGCAGCTGGCGGCCAAGCCAGGCCCGAAGGCGCGCGCACCCCACCTCCACACCAATATCCCCCACCTGGAGCGAAGACAAGCAACTTCCCCCGCCCGGTTGCTGCCGCTGCCCCTTCCGACTGGCGTGCAACATCTCTGCTGAAAGTCTACTAAACACCCTCTCCCGATCCCGGGCTCCAACTTGAGTATCCCTCCTCGCCTACCCCTCCCCCCAAAGCTTGCGCATTGGGCGGCAGCCATTAAGGCCACGCTGGGAGCCACAGCCCAAGCACAGCAGAGCCGAGAATCTAACGCCATCCAACCCCTGCACCGATCAGGACGGGCTTTGCTCTAACCTCCGGGCACGAGCAGGGAACCCCTGTGCATCCGTACCCCTGAGACCAAGGTGCCCTCTTACCATCCTGTGTAACACAGCCCCGCGTCCGCGGCTCTGCACAGACCTGCAGGCCCAGGAGCTCTACAGGGGGAAAAAGGCCGGGACTCGTGCGCAGGCGCAGTATGTAGCGCTGCCGATTACGCCTGCGACGTATTAAAGATAGGCAGCTCCGGCCCCAAGGTTTGCAGCCTGCCGCCCCCTGTTGGTTGGAGGATGAATGTTGTCCTTTGCCTTCTCCGAACCTTGTGTCAGCGCTCCTGGCTCAGGATTTTAAAGGAATGGATGGTGAGCAGGAATAGGGAGGATCACGGAAGGCTTTCCCTGTTTTCTTTTAGAACGTTTTATCAAAAACATATATTACTTTTCTAAGCAAGAAAAATAATGAAGTGTAATGAGTTTGTTCTGGAGTCCTCTTACCTACTCCAAGACTGTCTCCTGAACTACTCAGCCTGATCCAGGAACAACTAAGGCACCGTTAGGAATTCTTGCCTGAGAGCCTCAGACCTGGGGTGAAGACCATTCTCCTGATTCTGCACACCTTCGTACTTGCTTCAGCCCACCACAGACTGCAGACTCTCTGAGGGTCAGCCTACTGCCAGGAGCACTTTTGAACCCGGGCACTCAGCACAGCACAGCTGAAGCAAGTATGAAGGACTGGGGATGCAGATCGGTGGCAGAGCATTTGCCTAACATACAGGAGGCCGTGGGTTTAGTCCCCAGAAACACATTCCTATTTTTTAAATAGGAGAGAGAAAAAATGGCAGTATGCGGCTCTATTTGTTCAAAGGTCTTTTTTAATTAGGCTATGTACACTGTTATAGATTAAAAACTGGTGGTCAACTTAACACCAGCTGAATTACATCAGCATGGTACTGGGTGTAGATGACCCACCTGAAGAAAGTTGCCAGCATAAACAGAGACTTGGAGAGGAAGAGCGAGGCATTACAGGTTCTCTTAAGTGTTGCTATTTTGAGCCGTTGGTTCTCCTGGAGGAGCTTGTCATGCTGGCTTCCTCAGTACGGATTCGGCCATTATCATTAGAGGAGCTCGGGACCTCGTCGCTGAGAGTAGCTGTGGTTCACTTTGGGGGAGTTCTGCCCCTCGCATTGAGCATCGCTTCCTGGCTCTGGAGGGGAAGGCGTGTGCTGGGAAGTTTGTCACGCTGGGTCTCCTGACCTGTACTCGACTGTTATCGTCGAAGGGGCTCAGGACCTTGTTGCCGCCAAGGGTGGCTGTGGTACTCTTTAGGGGAGCTCTGGCTCTTATTTTGAACGTGATTTCTCGGCTCTGGTGTAGAACCTTCAACCTACTGCACACCTCCTTCACCCCGCTGGCATAGACTTTCTAGCTTCCACCGCTGACCTTTGGCCTTCCCAGTGTAGATCCTTAAAATAGGCTGGCATGAGTCCTTTTAGTGGGCTCTTAAATTTCCAGTTGGATTTGTGGGAGACATTGTCGTGGGCTCTGGGTCTTTAGTGTTGTGGACAGATTTTCCTGCACTTTCTTGTTTAACTCTGGGTGACCATTATAAAATAATATTATAAATTCTGTGTCCTGTATGCAGTTGTTCTCCCTGTAACCCTGACTACAACATACACCAAGCTATCAGTCAGAAAATAATCTCAGTTTAAAAAAAAAA
>RJWM01044694.1:0-13158 GCA_004363535.1 Dasyprocta punctata | reverse complement strand
AAAGAGTATTTAAAATAAATTTCTTTTAAAAATTCCAAAGCTTTCTAACTTTAACCAAAGAGAACTGGGTAAAGGGAGAGATAATAGAGAAAATATATTTTACTTTAAGTTATCTCAACTTTCTATTTTATAATGCTTTATGCAATCAATTATTTTTTGAGCAAGAAATATGTAGACTTCTTATCTCTTTTAAAAATACAGAGTAAAGGTAAAAGGTGTACATATAGATGACATCAAGGAAAAGAAACTTGTGGGTAGAAGTAGTAGGTAAATTATAATGACTATCTCCAGTACCCTCAAATGGGAGAAGTAAAAAAGAAATGATGTCCTATCTTTTCTAACTTGCTTTCCCAACCACCCTTATCTCCTCTCCTTTTCCCACTAGAATTGCCCAATGCTTAAATTTTCCCTAGGCTCAATCCAACACATTTTCTATTACAGTATTTCCTTTCTCTGAATGAGTATAAATGAGTTTTATTTTCATGGTTCACTTTTCCCACAATTTATGCATGCTATGGTATCCTAATTCAGATTTTCACTCCATTCACTTTTCACATTAATTCTCAACTGACTGACCTTCTTCATCTGTAATTATTACTAGGAAAGTTTTGAATATCATTATGCTTTTCTCAGCTCACACTAACTTTAAGGTGATTTGATCAATTTGGCTTAATGGTAGACGCAGATTTAACATCTTGAAGAATTTGTGTATTATTGGTATTTTGCAGCAACTAGATCTAAAAGATATATGAAATCCTTAGGGATCAAATACAAAAGGCTGGTTGTTTCCCTGCAAGATATTAAGTAATTTTGTTAAGGTTTCAAAAGCGCATTCTAAATTGTTTCCCCTGGAATTACAAACAGAGCATTTCTCTGCATTCCCCTGCAGCCTTGGTTTAATCACGTTTCATTTCTGCGGCGCATGTATTATTTCCAGGGCTCAGTCAAAGGTTCTTCACTTGGGAAAGCACAGTGACTCAGAGGTAGGAAAAGTTACCAGCTGATAAACTGTAAAACAATATAGCCGGCCCAAGCACTCATAATGCAAAGGCTTTTATTCTCTTTAGCACTTATCAGTGACAAAACTCTCTCAAACATGGAGAGAAGGGGAGGGAGAGAGAAAGACAGAGAGAGAGAGAGATAGAGAGCAAGGCAGAGAGAGAGGTGGAAAAAGGAGTTTTGTGGCTTACTGACTTTCATTATTGGCTGTATCATATTCAAACAAAGTGGCTGTGGATAAAAACAATGAGAGGGCTGGTGGGGAAGGTGAGGATCCTTGTGTAGATTTTGACAAGAGTACCATTTACTTTTGGTAAACATCAACTTTTTCCTTTGAAGGGTCAAATGATTGGTTAAAAGAAGACTGTCTTGGGTAGATCCCTTTTAGCATTAGACATCCCTCCATGCAAAGTGGGCCCTAAGAGAGCCCTCAGGTTCCATGGCAATGAAATAAAGGACACACAGTAGAAGGAATAAAGAAAGGTTGGATGTTAGGAGGAAGGATAGAACACAAGAGAGGAAGACAGGCCAATCATGGCAGAGAGCTCCAAGCTCAGGTACAACCGAGGGACCACAGTGGAACAGAATGCCTACCCTGGAGGATCTGACATGGCTGATTAAAGAAGGTGGCGGATTAGAGATACTCAGAGAACAGTCACCAAAATAGAGGTACGCTGAACTGGGGAGGAAATTAAACACAGAAGGGCGAAATCAGTCTGAAAGATGATCCATGTAGATCAAACTGTAGTAGGAAGCTAGTGAATGACAACATGGCTGGAGAAGTTGGGCGTGGCCTAGCCATCAAGGAGACTGATCAACTATGGGCACAGGACAGCAGCGCCTGAGCGTCACATGGGATTGGGCTGAGCCCTACACCTGCTACCAATCTTTTTTGTTTGTTTTGGTTTTTTTAAAGTTTATTCACAATGTGGAACTTGAAATTGTACAATGAACTTTCCATAGTATATGCTGGTACAATTTAGTTTGCTAATCCCTTCAATATGTTTTTAACCCATGTGTGATTTTGTTACATCATGCCATGGTGGTTTGAAAGATATTGGCTTCCTCAGACAATACAAATCTTCCAAATGATGACATGTTAGCCTATAATGAAAAAAATTCACATTGGTTAATAGTTTCAACCATCTCATCACAAAAGTCTAAGTATTCAGAAGCTCTCAAACTCGTTGAAACTTTATGGAATTCAATGTTTTGCTCTAAACCTTGAATTTTGTCATCAGCAACAGATTCTGTCAAATGTTTTCTTTAAAGTGATGAGTTTTGTTCTTTTTTTTGAGAAAATATCGGCAAAGGACTCAAATATGAATAAACCATAGTTTGTCTCGGAGTAATTCTTTCAATTAAAATGCCATTCTATGAAAAACATGGCTAGTTCAGGTTGCAATAATTTTCCTTGATTTGACCACCACATTTAGGTATGCAAAGCGTTATATGTGTTCTTTTCATGTTATACAGAGCATTAAGAATGATGTGTATTCATTTGGTAATATTTAATAAAATATACTGCTTCATCAAGAATATTCTAGAATTAAGATAGGCTAAATGCATGTGCCAACTTTCCAAAATAAATCCCATCACTATGTCAAACCTAGCACCTGATACTAATCTTCTAGCATGAGCTCAGGTGGGAGCACCTTGATCAACTATCAAGAAGACAGTTGAGGAACGGCGGCAACTATGGGACCACTGCTCACTTATTTTTGCAGTGGTTCATTCTGCTTGCAGGATGAGTCTTCTCTTTTGCCTCTAGAGCATCCTTTTCCCCCTGAGAACTTCTTTTGTGTTGCTTCTTCTTTTTCTTTTCTTGTTCTTATTTCTGCCCTAAAATAAATGGTAATCTTTCACATCCACCAATTGTCCCAACCAATTTATTGACTGGGACAAATAAGACTTGGAAAACACTGCTGGTCCCTACCCCATCTGAGAACCAAACCACATATCTGGATCATTAGAAAGGTGAAGAGGCGCCATCATGGCTGGCCTGCATCTCCCTCCTCCCAGCACCTTCTGGGGAGCAGCCATTTTGAGGGTAGCCCTACCAGCCTGAGGGAATGAACAGTGCTACAGAGGCGGCTCCTGGGATAGGCTCTTCCTATTCCACCCTCATAGCCCCTGGAACACCAGGGAACACTGAGTCCTTGTGGTTTCCTCTCCAGAGCTCACCACCAGCAAAAGAAGTCACCCACTCTAGGTAGAGACAGGTTAAATGTGGTGAGCAACAGGACAGCACTGAGTCTGCTAGCAGGGACCCAGAGATCATCTCCCTGGAGACACAGAGTAGGGAATGGGACTGAATAGGTGGTCAACAGTGAGCTTTTCCTTGTTATTTCCATGAAGACCAGAGATATTGGAGTTAGCAGAAAATCCAGAACAGTGACCACTGTCATGCTTGGGGCATGGGGTGGAGGTCCTTAAAACAAGTCCAGGGACTGCCAGATTCCACTGGCTGGAAAGGAGAGTTCTTGAGAAAGGGTCACTTTGGGATTTGAAAGCAAAGGAAAAGGTGGGGTAGCTTGAGGCAGAGAATGCTTGGTGACATATTAGGTGGAAAATTTCTGAAGCAAGAACTTGGAGGTTCATTTGGCACGAAGAAAAGAAGTCTTAAAACATAGGTAGAAGATAAAGGAGAACCGGTGTTAGGAAAAGTACTTCACATTCTCCTCTTCTAAAGTTAGTTAAAGTGGTTGGATCATGAGACAGAGACAAAAGACCACAGTTAACTACACCATAAGTGCAATTTATATCAAGGAGAGGGGCTTAAAAATGACACAGGCAGACTGTCTGCTTGCAAACAGACAATGAAGTCAACAAAGCCAAAAGTCAGAAGGAATTACTATATTAGCAAGGGGAATAGTTAAACAAAAAGGAAAAATGAAAAAAAAAAAATAGGAACCCCCCAACAATGACAGGACTAAATCAATACATTTCAGTAATAATTCTCAATGTAAATGCCTTTAACTCTCCAATTAAGACACAGATTGGCAGACAAGACCAAAAAGCAGAGTCCAACCATATGAATTCCCAAAAGGAACTCATAGATTTAAAAACAAAATCAAAGGAAGGAAAACAATATTTCATGTACCAGAAACCAAAAAGCAAGCAGGGGCAGCAATTTTACTTTCAGATAAAGCAAACTTCAAGCTAAAACTGATCAGAAAGAGCAAAGACGGTCAGTACATATTAGCTAAGGAACAATTCTACAGGAAGAGATAACAATTGTAAATATATATGCACCAAGTGTTGGAGTACCTGCCTTCATAAAGCAAACATTGCTGGACATGAAAGAACAAGTAAATACCAAAACAATCATAGTGAGTGACTTCAATTCCCCACTTTCACCAAGGGACAGATCAACAAAACAAAACAAAACAAAAAAATCAATGAAGAAATATCAGAGCTGAACCACATGTTCAAACAAATGGACTTAATAGATATCTACCCTACTACATCAGATTACACATTCTTCAGCACACAGAATTTTCCTCAAAATAGACCACATACTAGTCCATGATGACAGCTTAAATAAATACAAACGAACTGAAATTGTCCTATGTATACTGTTAGACCATTGCACACTGAAACTAAAAACCAACTGCAAAAGAGAACACAGATGAATGGTTAAGGAAAATGTATTTAAACACAATGAAGTACCATTTTGCCGTAAAGCAGGATAAACGAGGTATTCATAGGTACAGCAATGCAATTTGAGAACATAACTTCTAAGTGAAATAAGTCAGACACGCAAGCTTAAATACAGCATGGTTTTGCAAATAAAGAGCAAAATAATAAATAAATAGGAAGTAGGGAGATGTTCAAATAGTTCCCTATACTATCTATTTTGCTGTTTCAAAAATATTTTCACATAAATGTCAATTTGTTTGATTTATATTACTAGTTTCTCTTAACTTACTGAAAAGAAAAATTTGTGCTATTATCTTTTTTTTATAAGAACTTTTTATGTGTATGTCTTATAGTCTGAGCAACTATTTTGAGGATAATAACACAGTGTCTGAACTATTCTTATTGTCTTATTTTGCTATGAAATTTTGTTTTATTTTCAAATAAAAACTAAAAAATAAAGCACAGAAAATTTAAAAACACCTGGAAACTTAATAACACTCTCCAGAACAATCAGTGGGTCAGCGAAGAGATCAAGGAAGAAATTATATAACTTCTAAACTCAAACAACAATGCCAGTATTATACACCAGAACCAGAATCTATGGGATACAATGAAAGCAGTTCCCAGGGAGAAGTTTATTACAGTCACTGTTCATATTAGAAAAACAGAGCCAGCTCAAATAAACAATTTAATGATGAACCTCAAGAGTCTTCATAAATAACAATAGTCTACACACAAACCTAGCTTAAGGAAGGAAATCATAAAGATCAGAGCAGAAATTAATAATATTGAGACTAAAATATACAAAAATCAACAAATTCAAGAGCTGATTCTTTGGAAGAACAAACAAAACAGAGAAAAATATAGGTAAAATTCTTGAAGTCATAAGCATGGAGTTTCTAAATAGAACTCTAATTGCATAAGAAATAACAGCAAGAGTCAACAAATGGGACTATATAAAATTAAAAAGCTTCTGCACAGCAAGGGGAATAACCAACAGTGAAGAGATGACTTATAGAGTGGGAAGAATTTTGCCAGATAGTCCTCAGAGAGCTAATATCTAGAATCTATGAAAAACTAACAAAAAAGACACCCCCCAAATAAAAGACTCAATAAAAAATGGGCAACTAAAATGATAGACAATTTTCAGAAGAAATACAAATGACAAATCAATACATGAAAAAATGTTCAAATTACTGTCCATTAGAGAAATGAAAGTTAAAACACAGATTTCATCTTCTTACAGAAAGAATGGCCATTACCAAGAAATCAAACAGTTCAAACGCTGGTGAGGCTGTGGGGGAAAAGGACCATTCTTACATTGGTGGTGGGAGTGTAAACTAATACAATCATCATGGAACTAGTTATGAAGATTCCTCTAAAAACCAAAAACTAAAATTTCCATTTGACTCAGCTACTCCCCTACTAGGTATCTTTCTGAGAGATTTAAAAGATATCATGCTACAGCAAAACATACATATCAATGTTTATAGCAGCACAATTTATAATAGCTAAGTATTGGAAGTAGCCTGTATCTATCAATAAACAAATGGATAAAGAAAATATGGTATCTATATACAATGGAATACTACTCTGCTACAAAGAAGGATAAATTTGAGTCATTTTTGGGAAAATGGATGCACATTGAAACCATAATATTGAGAAAAGTAAATCAGATGCACAGTTTAAACACTGTATCATTTCTCTCATATGAGAAATCCAAAGTATAAATAAAGAGCAAAATAAAAGATAGATAAAAAGAAACAAGGAGAAGCCAGGTGTGATGGTACATGCCTGTAATTCCAGCCCTTAGGAGGCTGAGGCAGGAGGGTTGCTGCAAATAGGTGGCCAGCCTGGGCTGCATAGTGAGTTCAAGTCCTGCCTGAATTGCATATCAAGACCCTGTCTCAAGAACCCTTCCTCCAAATCCTTCAAAACCCCCAAGGAAATAGATCTTCTGTGAATGGGAAAGGGGACCAAAAGATGGAGGTTAGGAGGATGGGGGAGAGGAAACAAAAAGAATTAAGGTATGTTATATATATGCTCCAACTAACCACAATGAATATAATCATGTGTTGCAAACATGAACCAACCAACCAACCAACAAAACAAACAAACAAAAAACAAGGAAAAGAAAATGGGGTTGGAGGAGATCAAGAGGAAGGGTACATGTAAGATTTGTACATTAAACCACATGAAATACTGAACTCTGCATAGTGATACACATGCTGAAGTGTTTAGGCTTGAAGGTCATTGATGTCTGTGTCTCCTTTTGAAATAGACAAAAAATAAGGTAGATTGAGGGATGGTAGACGGAAAGTCATGTGATAAAGTACAAACTTGGCAACAGTTCAAGAATCTAAGTGGCAGATACACCGGTGATCACTGTACAGTTCCTTCAACTTTTCTTTTATCTCAAAATTTTAACAATAAAACGCTTGGGAAAGCATGCTGTTGACATCTGTGATAGAGTATACTCCTGGGCCTTCGCAAATGGTCACCAATAATTTACATACATCAGCACTCCAGAGGGAGCTGACTTGTCAGCTGAAAGGCGTGCATTCAGCATGAAAACAGCCTTGGAACATTTTTTGACTGAAGATAAATGAGTATTTTAATCTCTATACTTTCCTGAGGGGTTTTGCCAGTACATTGCTGTATGTTTCAATTTTGAGATTAGGACTGTCTAAAAATTTCCCCCAACATCTCATAAATTCAGAGGTGGGACTTTAGGAAGGTGATTGAATCATGGAGACTCTATACTCATCAGTGTATTAATCTGCTGATGAATTCATAGATGATTGTGCTCTTAGGATAAGGGACCTGGTTGGAAGTGGATCATAGAGGGTCTGACCTGCAAGAATATATTCTCGTCCTGGTTTCTCCCTTCTTCCTCTCTGCTTCCTGGCCACAGCAGGGTGAAGAAGTTTTCTCTGTCATGTCAATTCTGGCTTGGAGCCAGCAAACCACGGAATGAACCCATGAAAACCATGGCCAAAATAAACATCTTCAAGTTGCAGTTGTTGAGTATTTTGTCCTGGTGACTAATACAGATCAAATATTGAAAAGTCTTGTATTTATAGCAGAGAATCTACCACCAATATTTAACAGTTTGATTCCTCACTACAAAGACTTGACTTTTGAGTTGATAAAGTCTTGCAATCAATAGTAAGGAGATTTAACTCTCAATCTCAAAGAGGCATTGGGAAAAACTCCAGCTCTAGACCAGCTATACAGTAAGTTTCAGGAATTCAATTTCAAGTCAATAATTGTGTTAAAAGTGTTATCTTGGTTCTGTTATCATGGTAGGTGCTCAGTAAATATTTACTACATTGAGTAGCAGTGTAATCTTACTGCTTGAACTCAATTTTCTCACTGGCGTTCTAATCAGGTTTGAGTAGCTTACTTCTGACTAAAGTAATTTAGATATCTATAAAATACAAGATAAATGCCCAATAATGACAATAACAATGAAGGGTTGATTTACTGGCTTATTTAGCTGGGCCTTTAGAAAACAGGGAAGCCATAAGCACTACGGTGTCCAATATAAACTAAAATCAGGAAAGGAGTTCAGTTGACTAGACCCCACAAATTATTCCCAAATGCATTCTTTAACATTGTCAAATACTTGGTTGGATAAAGAGAATGCTCTGAAAAATTGGTGAGATGGAGCCTTAAAATAAAATTGGAAGACTTAAAATATAATTCTGCCTTAATCTCAGAAGTAGCCAAGAATGGCTTTAAACTGACCACTCTTGATACAATGGAATTGCAACTCAGATGACTCTGATATCATCTGCCGACGTGTCCACCCATCACTCCTAACTTTTTTAGGGCACACCTAGAACATAGGCTGAGGAGCATAAGATACAGAGTGGGTCTTTACCGGAGGGGGATGATAGTTGCTATAAAGCAGCATCTATTATAAATACGGTGTGTGCTTTCATGGGCAGGGTCCACCAATAAACTGCAGGAAAGCTGAAGCAAGGTGAAGAGTACAATACAGAAGGTCAGAGTACAGCATGAACGAAGATGATAGGATCTAATACGATGTAATACAATCCAGTAAAATATCAAACATGTTAAGGCCTTAAAATATCTTATGCTTGAGACTATACTCATAAGTGAAATAAATCAGACACACATTTGTAAATATCATATTGTCTCCCTAGTGTAAAAAATAAATAATAATTTTTTAAAAAACTGAAAGAGTAATAAAACCCAAAATGTACAATAGATATTGTAATAAGGAAAGGGAGAGAAAGTGCTCAAAATACATAAAACTGTATGTATGTATAAGTATGCAAGACAGATAACTATACTACTAATTCTCTGTTCGTTCATTAGAAAGAATAGTTTGTGTTGTCATTGATTGTCTGATTTTTTTATGCCTAGATTTTGTAACTTGAACAACTATTTCTAAGATAACAATATATAATATGTTAACTAGTATTGCTTTCTTACTTTTTTTTTGAAATTCTGAATTACTTCTACTTTTTTTTGTTTTGCTTTTTTAAAATAAAAAAAATTTAAAAATGTCTCGTGCTGCTTTATTTGATCCTCAGAACACTCTTGCTTGACTGCCTCTTGGCCTGGAACCCATAGGTGAAGACAGGAACTACCCCTGGCCCCAGGTGAAGATGGGAAGTGTGGGTGTGGCAGCTGACAGCAGACTCTGTTTGCTCTCAACAGGGAAGCCCAGTGTTCAAAACCTCATAAAGAGGAACGGAGAGTGACAAGGGCTACAGCTGAATCAGGCCCATCACAGGCCCGCTTGGCAGGGGGCTTGCTAGGAGTTACGCATGCTTGCAGGAAACCTTTTCAAAAAAGTCTACAATAATGTGAATCCTAAAAAATAAATCACAGTGATTCCTTCCTGAAACTTCTGTCCTGGAAAAGCTAACTGCCTATAACTTTTTCTTGACACATAGGACAAAAACAACCAATATAATTGACTTAGAAAAATACCTTACATAATTGTCCTCTATTGGATTTCTGTACCCATGATACTGTTCTCTCTGACATTCTATATATGCCACAATATGATAATTTGCCAAAATTTCCTTCTAGAATTTCTCTTTGTTCCTCCACAGAGAAACAGACTGAAATGTATTTTCTTTTCACTTTGCTGTGGTTGAGGTGTGTGTGTGAGGAAAGTCAACCTGTATTACTGCAGAAATGATTTACACATTTATTAAAGATGTCAGAATGATTATGAGTCTTGGGTAGAATGGCTATAGTGATGGGTTTCTAGAAAAGACAAGGTGATAATAAGAGTGACCGCCGACGGAAACCACAATGCAATATATCTCACCTTATGGAGACTAAGCCCCATCTCAGCCTTAGCCATTAACCTTTGTAGAAGTCATAGTTTATGAAACCAGAGGAAAACTGGCAAAACAGTGATGATCTCAAGGATACTTTAGAAACCATTTACAGACTTAGAAACCTATAAATCAGAATTCATTTTGTTCAGGAGGAATACACACATGTATATGCATGCACATATAGATATGTGCATTTATTTATAAATGAACTATGTTCATATTTATATACTGCTTGAATTGAATCCACTTAGCCCTATGTCAGAAATGTGTAACATTACCTGTTTTGAAGCAGAAAGTATAATTAACTAGATCTTAAAAATTATTCCAATTTAAATAAAATCATAAGTTTTAACAGTGACATTTAAAGGTGAGATAGCAAATCTCAGATTTTCACTGGGTTGAAACTTATTTGATAACCCAAGAAGAACTTTGCCTCATTATACCAACCCTGAACAAATACCTTCACAGAATTAGTTTGGTTGCTAATGTAAAGTCCGTTAGAATCCCTTTCCATTATTGCTGCCTTGGCTCTGTCTTGTCAGTTATCATTCCTATTTTCCATTTTCTGGAAATATGTTGAAATCTCCCATCAATTGAAGTAGTCTCTTGAAGTTTTTGGGGATGGCAAGTGGGAAATGTACTATTTTATTCCTTTTCGTTTTATTGGGGATTCAGTAGGGATTCCCACATTTAACTAGTATTCTACCCAAGCCTTCATTAAAAAACTCAGGGTTAATTATAATTTCCACTATAGCAGGAGTCTAGGTTTCATTTTTTTTTTTACTTTTAATCATTATGCACCTGTTTGTAAAAATCCTTATTATAATTATTGTAATGTACTTGATTTCATGAAATTCAAATTGTAAAACAAAATTATTCAACACACCAGTAAGAAAGAAAAGAATCAGCACCAATTAACTTTGTCTACATTCTGTTGGTTTAAAAATGTATAATGATCTCAGAGATATTAAATAAGAAAGACATATACTCTGGGGATTGATAAAGTATAATACCGGTATAGTATTTACTCCTCAAACATTGTTCGGAGGGAGGTGGGATGTTAACACCAAAAGAGTGACTGAGCCTTCACAGTGCACCACGCTTTTTACTTTGGTTGGATGAGCTATTGGCAAAATGGACAGGTAATGATATCCCTGGCACAGGCGCTGACAAGGGGGCCAGCTAGAGGTGCACACTCACAGACTGGAGATTATCTGAGAGGGTTCCTCATGTAAAGTTTTCTACTGTACCTTTAAAGCTTTTCCATGGTATCTTTAAAGCAATTACGACCTTACCAATAATCAATCTGCATGTAACTAAAATGATAAATTTACAGGAGAAAGACTTGTTATGAATTCTTATTGGTTCTTTTAAAGTAAGATGCCAATTAAGGTATGTTTGGATTTATTTAATGAGAGTAAATCAGGTACCAACACAAGGTCTTCAGTAAACGTTTTCTGAATAAAGTTAATTAGATCTTTCTAAAATTGTTATAAAATAGAGATTTCAAATGTCAAGTGGTTTTATCTAGTTTCAAGTACAGAAATAGATAAAATAGTTAGGTCGGCTAATTCTATAGTCTTGGTTGTCCTCTGACAGAGGATCAGTATTACATAGGGGATGTTTTCTGAGACAAATCAACACAGAATGGAGTGCAGGACCAGGTTCTGGTCCAGGCCAAATGCTAACCATCACTGTGACCTTGGCTTAGACTTACAGTTCAGGCTTTCCATTCCTAAAATGGAGGAGTTAAACTGAGCTCCGAAATATCCTCCAGCTCTTAATGTGAATTATTTAAAACTAACATAATTCCACATCCAGGAAACCAGGAGGAGGTCCATTCCTGAGTAACCATACAATCATGACCCCTCTACTCTTGAACAAAACTTTAAAGACAGATCTTTACATCTTCCAAAAATAACTTTTCTGATTAATATTCAGTGGAATGTCTCTTATTAAATACTGTGCCTTTTGATAATAATCAGATTTCCCATGAAAATGAATCTATCAAATAAAAAATGAACAGCAACAATTTTAGGTGATCAAATACATAGAAGAAAAATATCATTTCCATCTATCCCTCTACCTTCTTTGCTGGAGACCTTGTAAAAATTAAAAAAGATTAGCAAGGGAGGAGTACACTGATAAAACTAATGTAAGTTTTACGTGACACGGAAATCTTCAAAAGTGTTACAGTTTGGGTCTTGAATGTACCCTAATGGCTCATGTGTTGGAGACTTGGTCCCAACTCATGGTTCTGGGAGGCATTGGAACCTTACAGAGGTGTAGTCTAATTGAAAGAAGTTGGGTCACTGAGGAGCATGCCCTTAAAGGGGACACTGGCAACCCTGGCCTCTTCCTATCTCTTTCTTTGCCAACATGAGGTGAATGGGCATCTTCCACCATGTGCTCCTGCCATGATATACTGTGCCACCACAGGCCCAAAGCAACAGGTTCAAGTGACTATGGATGGAAACTTCTGAAACCATGATCCAAAATAACCCTTTTCCTCTTTTTAAGCTGATTGTCTTGGGTATTCTTTTTTTTTTTTTTTTTAATTTTATTTGAGCGAAGAAAAACAAAACAAACAAAAACTACAACAACAACAACAACAACAAAAAACGACATATATAGTAAAAACAACAAGCAAAGGAGACAAGCAAACAACTAGCGTAAATACACAGCATTGCAGGTTTACAAAGCCGGAAGATAGAAGCTTGACAATGGTTGCAATTTGCGCATCGTTATCTTTAAAATGGTTTCTTACTTTAACAGATATAGACATGCAAGATTGATCCAACCATATGAGTATTAATTGTTCCCGCTCAATAACGAATACATTGAGCAGTGTTCTTTTTAGTTATCTTACATATACACATATACAGGTTTATATTCCCTCCTCTTCCCCTTTCCCTTTCCGCCCATTCCCCTCCCAATTGTCTTTGCTCTTTGAGCTGTTTTCTACCCTTCCATAGTATCCATTGTAGACTGTGAATCACATATACTTTTCCATTTCTTACACTAGGGAGACAATACGGTATTTACACATGTGGGTTTGATTTATCTCGCTTATGAGTATGGTCTCAAGTTGTGACCATTTACTTATAAAAGTCTCAATACAATCTTTCTTAATAGCTGAGTAGTACTCCATTGTATAAAAATACCACATCTTTTTTATCCATTCTTTGAT
>RJWM01044693.1:0-13158 GCA_004363535.1 Dasyprocta punctata | reverse complement strand
AGGGTACATCAATCTGGGTTGAAAGTTATTTTCTTTCAGGATTTGAAATACTTCACTCCAAGCTCTTCTTGACTTGAAGGTTTGTGTTGAGAAGTCTGCCGTGATTCTGATAGGCTTTCCTTCATAGGTGATCTGTTTCTTTTCTCTGACAGCTTTTAGTATTTTGTTCTTGTGCTGTATAACTGATACCCTTATTATTATATGTCTGGGCGAGGATTTATTTTGGTTGTGGTTAATTGGGGTTCTGTATGCCTCAGTTACCGGTATTTTAGATTCTCTTCCCATGTTTGGAAAGTTTTCTGCTATTATTTCTGTGAATAGTCTTTGCAGGTCATTGGTATTGACTCCTGCTTTTTCATTTATGCCTATTAATCTTATGTTGTTTCTCTTGGCATCATCTTGCAGCTGTTGAATTGTTGTTTCTTGGTTCCTTACTATTTTTAGAAGATCTTTTCTTTTATGGCCATGGTCTCCCATGCTGTCTTCAAGATCTGAGATTCTATCTTCAGCTTCATTCAGGCGGTTTTTCAAACTTTCAATGGAGTTTTTCATTTCTTGCATTTCCCTTTGCATCTGTTTAATGCATTCTGTTTGTGTCTTATATTGTTCATTCAAGGTTTCGATCATTTTCTTAAGTTCTTTTATGTTTTTAATCTTGCTCTTCTTTAGATACACACAACATTTCTTTAATAATGATTCTCATTTCATTTTTTAGCTGAGAGAATATTTCTGATTTGATTTTCTCTATAGCTTCATCAAGCTGTTTCTTTAATGCATTTTCTATCATTTCAGAAAGTCCATTTGTGTGACTCCCACTGTCTTCCATTTCAGTATCTCTTGGGTTTGTTCCTTGTGGGCCGGGGGACTGAGACTGCCTCTTGGTCTTTTGTTTTGTCATTTTCTTCTGGAATCTATGTACGTCTGTGTCCTGTGTGGCTGGCCGGCGTTCCCCTGAGGTTCGCACTGATTCTTGCGGCGTGCAGGATCGTGGGACCCAGTAGGCTGGTCCCGTGTGCAGCAAGGAAGGGCGGCCTCCCGGGGCGTGCAGGTGGAGTCTCCTCCTTTACTGGGTGGGGGCCAAGGCCTCCCGGTCCCAGGGAGCTGTGCTGGGCACCGCGCGGGACGCGGACCCGACCCTGGTTCTGTCCGCAAGCTCGGCCCAACAGCTATGCCTGCGGGGCAGGCCCGGGCAAGTCCCAGGCCTACAGTGCCGGGAGCAACCCTGCTGGGTGGCGCAGTCTGCACAGGAGCTGTGGGATGGCACACGCTCGAGCCGAGCCACGTGGCTGAAGAATGGAGCTGCCGTGCACTCTGCACTCTGGTGGGGGGGGGCCCCAAAGCTCTCCAGTTCCCTGCAGCTATGTTGCTCAATTCCCGGTGAGCAGCTCTGGGTTCCTGGGCTGATTTGGGCTGGGCTGCGTACCTCTGTGTCCTGCGTGGCTGGCCGGTGTTTCCCTGAGGTTCGCGGCGTGCAGGATCTTGGGACCCAGTAGGCTGGGTCCCGTGCGCAGCAAGGAAGGGCGGCCTCCCGTGGTGTGCAGGTGGAGTGTCCTCCTTTACTGGGTGGGGGCCAAGGCCTCCCGGTCCCAGGGAGCTGTGCTGGGCACCGCGCGGGACGCGGACCCGACCCTGGTTCTCTTCTTTAGAGATGTTTAGCAATTCTTTTATTATGTTTTTCATTTCTTCTTTTAGTAGTATTTCTATTCTAATTTCTGTTATAGTGTCATGAAGTTGTTTCTTTGCTTCATTGCTATCACTTCGGAAACTTCAGGTGTGCGACTCCTGATCTCTTCTGTGTTTGCATCTCTTGGACTTGCTCTGCTTGGATTGGAGGCCAGAGACTGCCTTTTGTTTCTTTGTCTTGACATATTCCTGGGTTCTTCTGGACAAGTGAATACTGGCATCCCAGGCATTTCTCTCATTGGCTATAATTTCTCTGAAGCAATACTGGTTCTTCTAGACAGTGCTAGCTATGGGCATCTGATGGGTGGCCATTGGGTGCACTGGTGCAGGGCTGTCTGCTGCTTTTCCCAGCCTGTGTTGGCTCCCTGAAGGCTGGTGGAGTGTGCACGGGGGTGAGGCTGGCTGTCACCTGTGGACCTGGGCTGGTCATCTGCAGGTATCTTCCACTACTGCCCCTGGAGTGTGTGAGGGGGTGTCGCCGGCTGCTGCCTCTAGACCGAGCTGGCTTCCCACAGGGAAACTCTGAGATGGCCTTTAGGATGTGTGTGTGTTGATGCGAGGCTCAGTCCGAGCACAGGTCTTCACCCAGCTAAGAGCTGCTAGAGGAAACTGGTAGTAGTCCTGGTTCTGGCCTTATCTGGCCCAAATCTAAGATGGCTCCCAGCCAGTTCCTTTGTCCTGCAGGAGGACCGAGTCCTCTCCACTCGCTGCCAGCCAGTGCAGTCTTCCAGGTCCGATGCTCCCCTCCATTCCCACTCCCCTCAAATTTTGCCTCTCTTTTCAGAGGCTTCCAGGTTCACCAGCCACCACGTCACCTTGATCGTGTGTCCCCAGCTTCCAACAGCTCCTCTTGCACAGTGGGTCGGGCTCCAGGCAAAGGCGCCACCAGCTATCACCTTGTTCTCATTTAAGCTTTTATTTTTCTCTTTCTGTGGGCTTCAATTCTCACTTTAGATTCTTCCTGGGTCCAGGGTAACCACTTCCTTCCTTCTTGTTCTCCCAACGATGCTATATTCCAGCATCTGGACTATATCTCTCAGGGAGGCTGTTGACTCTGCTGCTTACTGTTTCTTCATTTTCCCTGAAGCTCCTCAGTTCCTTAGTCTTGCCAGCCACATTTAAAGTGCTCAATAGTAATGTATGGCTAGTAGCTATTATGTTTGACAGCTCAGATACAGAACATTTCTATCATTGTAGAGAGCTCTTTTGCACAGTGCTGTGCCAGATAATCTCAAAATTATTTGTCTGATTCTTTAGTGTCTTATAAAGGAGTATAAATAATATTCAATTTTAGTCTTTTTAGCTAGGTTTTGGTCTGTCCTCAGTGTGTTTCCAATGTGTGGTCCTACCAGGAGTACATGTAGCCTCTTGATCAAACATCCAGCCCTTTTAGGACTAAGAACTTATTATCAAGTAGGTATTATGTGAAATATCATGACAGTCAGTTTGGATAAAAAATAAGAAAGTACTAATTTCTGAAATAAAAGGGCAAACTAATGAAGGTTTTCCCACTGCCCGATATGTATCAGCTTGACAGGAGCATTCTTGACAACAAACAGTGTTCAAATAAAGTGAGCTCTCTAGGTAGCCCAGTAATACTGCATTCTAGTAGTTTCATATCGATTCTTATTAGCAATAACATTTAATTGGCAAAGGATATAATCAAAGGCCAGAATTTAAAAATTACAAGTGTGATATGCAAATAATTAAGTACTTGCTAGAGAACATGGGAATTGTTATATAACACTGAAGAGCATAAAGAAGGTTGTATGTTGTGAAAACCCTCATACCTGACTTGACCCTATTTCTGGAGAATACTAGCAAAAGGTAAATAAGGGTGTGCTTCAGTGGTTGACCTTTTGTCTCTTGAATGGAAAGTAATCAATTTGATTATGTATTTCTATGGTTCAAGCCTAAGCTGAGGATTTAAACGTTCTCTCTTCCTTAATTCTCACAGCAGACCTGTGTAGTAAGATTTTTAATACCTACTGGCCTAATGCAGAAAGTTACATATTGTATCAATCTTCTTTCCTATTTGTTTGCCAGTGAGCCTATGGGCACTGCTGCAAAGACTGGCTCAGTGCACAACTCATGTCTCTAATAGACTATGTAGAACTCTCTCAGTAGTGAAATCTAGGGTAGAAGAAAGAACACTTAACTAAAGATTGGAAAGTACAGTTTCTAGTCTACCTGTGTGTTACTCAGTTACTGCATTTCAGTTCCAAATTCACCCCTCCATATCTGTTCTGTGATAATGGAATGAATTTCTGGAGGTGCTATATCTCCTTTACAATGAGCACGATGTTAAATTCTGTCAGCAGAGGGCACACTGTAGGAGGAAGAGGCTTTCCTGAACTTTTTAGCTGCAGCCTGGTAGTGTAGTGGCGGAGTTCTGACCCAGCCACTCACAGAATACACAGTACCTCAGTGACCTCAAAACTTCTACCTGATCTGCCAGTATGCTTCTGCAGCCTCGTTAACATGGAAACAAGCTCCTTGAAGGCCTCTTCCATCCATACTGTCTCTCAGCATCTCACTACATGTGACCTGCCTGCTGACTGAAAGGTAAATATAGCACTGGCTGCTCCATCTGCTGGACCCTCTATACACTCTGCTTGTACTTTAGGATGTCCCCACTGAGGCAGGCTGACACTGTGAGGTTCACCTCCACCCAGAGTGTTACTACCCTCTCTGCATATGGACTCCATGGTTGTGGTGTTGTTTGCCCCCTACCTGTACTCTGGGAAATTTCCTCTTGCATGAAATTGTAGTACCGCCAAGCCAAAGTAGCAGACTTCACTGCTTGTCAGTAGGTGAAATTTTACCTTTCCTAGTGAGATCTGACCTCTGTCCAAATTCATCTTCTTTGTCTGTGTTCCCTTAGCCTTAGGGAAGCATACAGAATTTCATTCTATCTTACAGTTACTCTGTTATTATAATTTATAAATTCTTTTTATAATCTGGCTGCACTGAGATGAGAACATTCAGCATTAATTCTAGCTAGGCTTCTGGTTTCACTGGTAGTGGTAGATGCTGTGCAAAGCCCTTATATACATAGATGTAGGTTCTCATTTAAACCCCAGAACAACCCTATAAAATAGATGTTATTATTCTCCACTAGCAGATATAAATATTAACATTCGATGAAATATAATATTAAAGGTCACTCAGCCAGACAATAACAGCTTGGATTTGAATTCAGAAATGAAAGATGGAAGAAAGGAGCAAAATGCCACAGAAAATGCTGAAAGCTAATAGGAACATGTTCTGAATAAGCATATTATGTTGTTCAACCAGAATTAACCTCTTTAAGTGGCACAGATGTTACTACCACTGGGGAAAAATATAAATGGGTCCTCAGAAATCTGTGGAAGGGAGACAAACCAAGCATGGAGAACAGGCATATGAAACTCAAAGAATATTCTCCAGTGTATACTGTTGGTCAGGGGTGATTTTGCTGGTGAATGCAGGTCACTCAGTTTGTAGTCTGCTTGCAGGCCAGTACACCCTGGTGTCAGTTCAACTTGAGGCGTGAGTCTCAGATTCTCTGAATAACCAAGCATGTCAGAGGGCTGTTTTATAACTTAAGTCATTTCACAAAGACAACATTTCTCATGAGCTGAGTCATTCTGTAATGCTTTGGGCATTGGCTTCTGTTATATAGTAGCTTCTAAGTGACTGTTAGATGATTGACTTCCTAACAATAAATGCATGGCACACATATTCTCATGAGTACCATTTGTATCAGACATTTTCTCCTCAGGAGGAAACTGTTTGGATGTGCTACTTCAGTCAGTTTAGTTTCTCTTGAAACTTTTATATAGTAGATTTTGAAAATAATATTTCTTTCAAAATAGAACTCATTGGTTAAAATTATTTGTGGACTACTCTTTGTGCTATGACTTGATAGGATTTTCTTTTTTCTTTTCTTCTTTCTTTCTTTCTTTCTTTCTGTCTGTCTGTCTGTCTGTCTGTCTGTCTGTCTTTTTAAGATGGGGTCTAGCTGTGCAGATCAGGCTGGCCTTGAACTCACAGCAATCATTCTGCCTCAGCCTCTCTCCAGTGCTGGAATTACAGGCATGTGCCACCACACCGAGCCAGGGCTTCCATTTCTAAGTAAATAGGAAATATCTTTCAACTTCTTTATGGCAGTTTGGATATTCATGCAATGAGATGGACATTGGTTTTTATTTATTTTAATGTGTGATCTATAATTCATCAGACTAATCTCATTTTCTCTTCCTCCCCTCTATTCTCTCCCCTCTCCTGTCTTCCCTTCCCTCTTCCCTCCCCTTCCCCCTCTCTCTTCTCATTTTTTGTCTCTTTCCATCCCTTCCATTCCCTTCCCTTCCCTTCCCTTCCCTTGCATTCTCTTCCCTTCTCTTCCCTTCCTCTTTCTTTCTTGCTTTCTTTCTTTCTCCCTCTTGACTAGGAATTGAACCCAGGGCATTCTCACTTGAGCTACATCCCTGACCCTTTTTATTTTTTGACACAACGATAAGTTGCCTATGCTGGTCTTGAACTAGTGGTCTTTCTACCTCCCACAGTGCTAGAATTGCAGCAGTATACCTCCATGCCCAGTTCATAATGCTTAATTTTTGAAAAAAATAATTAATGAATAGTTTTTCCATTCTGCAAACTGAAATTATGTAACTCCCACACACATATACCTGTGGATAAAATAAAATAGCTCTGCAAGATCTATTAAAAAACAGCAGTCTTCCACTATTTTTAAACTACCCAGAAGGATCACTGCTAACTATCTTTATTTTATCCTTCTTTTAGTTGCATACATATTAAAAAAGGATGTTTATATTACTATTTGTAACTTTAAAAATTATTTCTTCATGATCACACTCCCCTTTATTTTCCCTCCTCTTCTAATTTTTGATAATTACAATACCATTTTACTTTTTTTGTTGGGTCCCTTCCTCTGTTATTTTAAATGATATACTTAAACCTTTATTTTTTACTCTATCAGCTTTTGACTGTAGCTTTTTAAGATGAAAATATTAGCACCTCTTTTTTTATTTATTCTCTTCCAGCCTTCAAGTTTTGTCCACCATACCTTCTCTTTTCAGCGTTAGAATTAGTAAGATTACTATTGTAGGCAAAAATCTCAATCAAATCTTCTTGATAGTTTTCATGAAGCTCATTTCACTGTGGTAAAAGGCAATGGCAAATCCAGGAATTGAACCAAAGTTTTTGGCTACAAGTCCATGAACTTTGACATGTATTATTGTCTTGGTTACTTTTTATTCGTTGCCGAGACGAAATACCTGACACCCCAAATTAGGGAAGGAAAGGTTTATTCTTACAGTTTCTTGGGAGTTTCAGTTCATAAGTTGGCTCCAAGGCAGCCATTCATGGCTGCTGCAAGCTGCAAGCCACAAGCCGCGCTGGCAAGAGAGAGAGAGAGGCGGAAGCGGAAGACCCAGCTTCCCTTATACTGTACATCGGCTCCACCTCTGAGCGGGTACAACAGTCACATCCTCAATCCTGGCACTAGACAACAAACTGATCACAAGCATCAGACTCAGCCCCATCCAAAGTATGTGAGGACTTGGGGGTACATAGTATACCCAATACAATTATATTGGGTTAATATATGTGCTAATTTCTGGTGGCTAGGGGAGATCAAGGATGAGCTCCTTCTTTACCTTTCTCTCCCAATTTCTTGTTTTTTAGTGTTTTACCACTATCTTCCTTCCCACTGCTATTTAAGTTTATCTCCTTCTGGCCCCAGATCAAGGGAGGACAAAAAAGGCTTATGCTAGCTGTGTTCATAATGTGTCTTTCATCCTGTAATGTAGAATGCTGGACTGTCCACTAAAGATGGCAGAATAAAGACTCAGTCATACCCTCTAGACACATGACAGGCAGAGTGTTTGTACCCTTTGATTCATATTTTTGGGTCTTGTCAGAATTACCCACAATACAATATTTTCAGTTCTTTTTCAAGCATGCCCTTGCCAGAAGAGAACAGCCACTGATTTGGGCCTTTGTTTGATTTGTAGTTTCAGTAGAATTTGTAGGTTTCAGTAGAAACCATACTTAGAATTTAGAATTCTGATCTTTTCCTAGACTAGCAATATACCTTGGACAGGGTGGTGAGCTAGAGCTCCCAGGCAGCCATGTGATCACAAGTAGGAATGACCCATACTTGATGGTGCTCCAGTGCTAAGGCTTTCATAGTCAATAGGTTAGGTGTAGTAAAAGCATTTTTAATCTAAGATATTTTCATTTTTTCAACTTATGAAGGTTTTATCAGAATATAACCTCTTTGTAAATCATCAGTCATCTATTTGTCTATCTATCTGGAGGTTTAAGGAATTAGCTCGTGATTTTATGGGCTGGCAAGTTCAGAATTTGTATAGCCAGCCAGCAGGTTGGAGACCCAGGGAAGAGTTGATGCTACAGCTCAGGTTTGAGTACATTCTTTCTTCTTTAGGTGGTGTCAGCCTTTTCCTGCTACAGCAGAGGCATACGCCTGTCTTGTAGGGTAATCTGCTTTTTTCAAAGTCTACTGACTTAAATGTCAGTTTAAAAACTACTTTCACTGCAACTTCTGGAATAGTGTTTGATGAAATATTTGGATATTGTGGCCTAGCCAAGTTGACACACAAAATTATCATCAAATACCAAGAGAACATTTGTTGTTGATTAAGACCTCTGGTAGGTATATAGCTCCAAAGCTTAGTCACTGGCATCCAGATCATCTCTGTGAAATTCTTTTAACCTTAACCTCAGGGCTCTAAGATGATTGTCACAGGTCAACATATCCTATTGTCACATATTAGCATCCCAAGCAGGAAGGAAGGGAAAGGGCTCTTTTCACATTACAGTTTTTGTCTTCCCAAAGCCAACAGCAGACAACTGTTCCATATACCTCACTGGCAACAGCTAAAGTGTGGGCCAACTCTTAGGTCAACAATTGGCAAAGAGGATGGGAATATTAAGACTCTGTGTTGGCCCAAAAGAGATGCTTGCCTTTCTTGAGAACTTTGCTTGCCAACTTGATATATAAAGAACCGGGAAGAAGAAAGACAGCTGTTAAGTTGACAAAAAATGGTGACTGCCATCGTGGCCTTTTGAGAATAGGGATGTTGGAGCCTAACCATGGTTTTTATGGAATATACACAAAGCACGGGAAAGATAAAACTTACAGTTATCTGCTTATATTACTTAAGCATAATAATCATAGAGGAGCTTTCACTAGTGTTGTCTTCCAAAGAGAGATTGTACTGAAGGCCAGTGAGAAAAGCAACTCGTCTGTGGAAGGGTCACTCCAAAGAAAGCTAGTGGCAGAATCAGGAATAGATCTCATTCTTTTGATTCCTAACTTTATGCTCTTTGGATCACTTTTGATGTTTTAATAGATCTTTAGCATTTTAAAACCTCCTATGAAACTTATGTGGAAATTATTCCTGCTTATATGATATAGGCCTATTGTGGTTTTTAATTTCTTACACTTATTACTATTTGTTTTGCAGTTTATATGTAATATGAAGGAACTTCAAAGTGATTATTCTAACCTCATTTTTAGATGAGGGAACTGACTGACCCTAGGGCAGACTTGGTTAGTTAGGAGAATGGCATCAGAAGCCATGTCACTGAGTCCTAGTCAGGTCCTTCAAAGATACAGTATTCCATAATTATGATATTTTAGGCAAAATTCTATTAGTTCTATTTATACTCAAGCCAGTTATATTTATGAGTACGCTTGACCCTTCAAGGAAGGAGATACTGCTGAAATATCCGTGAAAACCGAAAGCCATGATTTACTTATCCTTTCTGGCATCAGTTTTTTCTTTCAGATAGTACCATGTATGTTTGTTTGCCTGACAGTTTTCTTATCTGAAAAAAAGTCAGAGCAATGAGCTACATAGTTTATGTATATAGTTCTGTGAATAATGCAAACCATGATTAGAGCCTAGCTAGGCCTGTAGATTGCAGTTTCAGAAGCCAAGGTATATGCAGTATTTCTAAGTTAATACTTTCTAAGCTGGTATCTACCCAGAAAAATTAGTTAATGCACTTTATTTATTTATGTTTTAACCAAAGCAGATGTTTTAAGAATTCTATCTTTCCACTGGCATTGTATTGTCAGTCCCACCAAGCATAACAGTTCTGCAGGAGGTTTATCATTAAAAGCCAGACTTTCTTTGCAAAATCTCTCCAAGATACTAGATTCTGCTCACAGAGGAGTACATATGCTTTTCAGGACAGCATGTTCAGAGATAATTTTTGCTTATTTATTTATGTAGCCACTGTGTGTTTGAGAAAAATATACTGAATTGTTTCTTGTGTCCTTTGCCATTTAGGAAATAGTTTGAATTATGAAACAGTAAAGAAAAAAAATGCTTTCAACCCATCCACAATTTTTTCTAGTGTTAAGGATTAAACACAGGACTTTACATACACTCTGCCACTGGGCTACACCTCCAGTCCTGACCAACCAGAATTTTATAATCAGGAGAAAATGTTTTAGCATGTTTTCAAATCATTTACTTGCCTCTGCTTGACTATGTCAAGGGAGTTATTGGGTCATTATCATCATCAGCATCATTATTGCTGTTCTTATCAACCACTCAATATATGTTAAGTATTTTGTATATATTATCTCATTAGCTGTCTAGAAACCCTGTGATGCTTTTTACAAGTGAGGAAACTAAGGCAGGGAAAAAGAACTTTAAGTAAACTGGTGTTTAGGTTCAAGGGTGAACCCTCACATTCAGAGATAATGGGAAGTTGTTGGTAGATGAAGTTGCCTGCTGATGTGGATGACAATTTAATTTTGATTCCAATGTTTAGTCCTCTAGGAAATTTATCACGGGCATACAATTTATCATGGCTATAAAATTTTTGGTACCTTAAGCAAGCCTTATACTTTGGTTACCTATTTTAAAGAGAATAACATGATTGAGCACCTTAAAATTCACTGGCATAGAGTAGTAAGCATTTTTCCTCACTCACATGTCTGTTGATTGGGATGGCTCTGTTGACCTCAGTTTTGTTTGATGGGGCTTGGGTTAGGCCACAGTTCCATCTAAGTTTATTCCATGTGTGGCTTTTAGGCATAGTTTTCTCAGGATGATTCAGCAGTAGATGATGAATGAGCACAGATATGTGAGGTCTTTTAAAGTTAGGCTCAAAACTGGCACACGGTCATCTCACAAATTCAGTTGGCCTTGTCCAACATCAGTAAGGAAGGGAAATAAAATCTGCCTCTAATTGGAGGAATTGCAATGTCACATGGCAGAGTACATGGCTATGGGAAGGGAGAGATTTAGGAATAGTAATTTAAGCTACCATACTTTGTTGAAATCAGTGGCATTGAGAAGCCAGAAATAGGAGTTAGAAAGAATATTTTGATAGAGGCTAAGGCATGTATAAGTATGCAAGATAGATAACTATACTACTAATTCTCTGTTCATTAGAAAGAATAGTTTGCGTTGTCATTGTTTGATTGTCTGATTTTTTTTTGTGTAGATTTAATAACTTGAACAACCACTTCTAAGATAACAATATGTAAAATATTAACTAGTACTGATTTCTTACCTTTTTTTTGAAATTCTGTATTACTTTTACCTTCTTTTCTGTTTTGCTTTTTTTTAAAAGAAGTATAGTGAGAAGAGGACTGTGATATTAACTCTCCTGGGTGTGTCTTGGTGGGTCAGGAAAGTATGACCTTGGGTTCTATGTATATTCCCTCCCCAGTTTTCACTGGTACTGTTCCCCTGCTCTGCTCCCCATCTTTCATGAACTAAGCCCCTTTACTGTGTCATGCCCTATTGCCATGATGTTCCTGTCTTGGATCCCACTGGCTATGGATTGAATTCTAACATTAGTGAGCTAAATTAAACTTTTCCTATTTTAAATTGTGGATGTCAGGTACTGTGTTACAGTGACAGGAACGCTGACTAATACAGAAAATTGATACCAGAGAAGTGGTGTTGTTGCTGTGACTATCTGAGCATGTGGTTTAGAAGCTTTTAGAATGTATCTGCTGGAGGAATTTGAAAAGATTTGGAGATGCTGGCCTGCAAAGCCTTGGAATGCAGTAAGCAGAGCCTCATAGGTGATTCTGACTGGAGATCAGAGGGCCAGAATGCTGACACAAATGTGGGCAGTAAAAGCTATGTTCAAGAAGTTTCAGTTAAAAACAAGGATTTTGTTGCTGTTTGGGCTTGAGGGCATATGCATTACTGTTTGGAAGAAAATTTGTGTACATTTTCCTCATGTCCTGAGACTTTCCAGGACACTGAAATTAAGGTGAATGGACTAAATAATCTGGTGGGGAAATTTCAAGAGAGCAGTACATTCATGCCATGGCCTGCATATTGCTGGCCTCTTTTATCCACATTTATAATGAGAATTTAAGACAAAAGGTAGAGCGGAATTATTTGAAAATGTTAAATTTTGGCTCAGAAAGAACTACGTATATAGTTGGGGCCAAAGGAAGTGTGTCTGCTAAAGAGACTAATATTATTGAAAAGAAAGCAAATACTTTGAACAGGGACAAGAAGATGACTCAAAGCCATGTCAGGAATCAGCAAGACCCTACCCATCACACACTGAAGGGTGTAAAAATGTAAACCTTTCATTTGAGAAGACAGTTTCTGAGATGCCTGCTCTGGAAAGACAGCCTAGGGAATTTGTTCTCTGCGATTCATTTTTCTCTTCTCAGCCTTCCAGGCACTCATAGTCTGCCACCATCATGGTTCACAGGGGCCTGGGTACTGCTTGAATTGGCAGGTAACTGTGGCATTGTTCACACGATGTTGGTTTTTCTAGTGTGCAGAATGTGGGATCAGGTATGATTCCATCCAGATTTCAAAGACTGACCTGGAAGGCCAGGCAAAGAGCCCCTGAGAGGGCAGTTCATGAAACTGTAAGAATAAAATTTAAGTTGCAGTGGAGACTGTAGGGAGTTGGAGATACCAGAAACATGGAATGTCTGCTGAGCAAAGCTTCAGTCTGAGCTTAGAGCCAGCCCAAGATAGAAGCTGTATGTGCTACAATCAGCAAGGTCATAGGGGTGGGGATTCCCAAGCCCTCTGGAGCTCATATCTCACTACCCTGTGCCTACAATACCAGATATAGAACAATAGTACTTAACGTCTACCCTGCTGAATGTTAGTCTTGCTTCGGGCTCATTTTTTTGTATCCCCTCTTTCTTCCCTTTTGGAATAGGAATGTTTTTCCTGTGGGACAGTACTTTGGGGTTATGCAACTTGTTTTTTATTGTTTTGGTTTTTTCTGGTTTCTTACAGTTTTTTTTTTTATTTAAGAGAAAATAGATACAGAAGCTAGAAATAAAAGTCAAAAAAGACAGACAAACAACAACAACAGATCTGATATGATAATATTGTAGGTTTACACACTGAGGTGGTTGAAGTTTGGCAGTAGTTACAATATTGCATATCATTACCTTCCTAGGGGTTGGGGATATTGACAGATATAGACATGTAA